>BCLG01000597.1:0-16468 GCA_001602295.1 Zoysia matrella | reverse complement strand
CATCCACGCCGAGGGCCGTCGCCGCAGCAACACCGAGGACCGCACCCGGCAAGGTCCGCACCACGCCTCTCCTCTTCCCTCTCAGATTCGTGTCTCCTCTCTCTCTCTCTCTCTCTTTGGCGTGCAGGCGGTGTGGAGACCACTCCGCGTCGCGTGCGAGGAGACCGTCGTGCACATCGACAGCGTCGTCGTGGCCACCGGCGCCGTCGCGCGGAGGCTCCACTTCGCTGGCTCCATCGTCCGCGTCGTCGTTCTCGGCTGCCTGGAGTTGGCTCGACTTCCTCGAAGACCCGGGTGCAGGCAGGCAGCGGCGCAGGTGCGGGCCCAACGTGGCAGATAGCCATTTTTATTGCTGTGCGCCCCTTTGTGCAGGCGGGGGACCTAGTAGTGCCGCCTGCACTAAAAAACTTACTGCAGGCGGTGGATTTAGGAGACCCGCCTGCACTAAGTCTATTAGTGCAGGTAGATTACTTAAACGCGTGTACAAATAAATGATTTTTACAGACTCACTAATGCCAGCGAAAGCCAAACCGCCTGCAGAAACTTGTTTAAATCCGCTTGTAAAAACTGTTTTTCTAGTAGTGGGATCTGGGTAGGAGCAGAGACAAACTGGCTCAAAATATGTACGGAGTTTGAAATGTCAGGACGAGTGATACCGAGATAAACAAGACTCTCAACAATATGTCGATAACGTGTGGGGTTTGAGAGAGCCTCAACATCAGTAGCACGAAGATGGACATTGAGCTCCATAAAGGTCTCCACAGTATGATCATCGATCACAAACATTCTTAATATACTTTTTTTGAGACAAGTAGAAACCCTCCGAAGCGAAAGATACTTCTATCCCAAGAAAATATAGAAGAGGACCGAGATCGGATATAAGGAACTGCTCACTAAGACGTGCCTTAACAAAGGCAATATAGAAAGGATCATTGCTAGTGATGATCATATCATCAAGGTAAAGAAAGAGAAGAGTCCGACCACGAGATGAAGTGTGAACAAAAAGCGTAGGATCATGATTACTGGCAGAAAAACCAGCAACAGTGACCACAGACGCAAACCGTTGAAAGCAAGCACGAAGAGCTTGTTTCAAGCTGTAAAGAAAGCGAGGAAGACGACAGATCATGCCCTCAGGAACAGAATAACCAGGTGTCGGCCGCATGTAAACCTCCTCCTGCAGCTCACTGTTAAAAAAGGCATTCTTGACATCGAACTGAGAGATAGACCACTGACGAACTGAGGCAACAACAATCAAGGTACGAATAGTGGTCATATGAGCAACTGGCGCAAAGGTCTCATCATATTCACGACCATGCTCCTGCTGAAACATCGAGCAGCAAAGCGAACCTTGTATCGCTCAAGAGAACCATCAAAGCGAGTCTTGACCTTGTAGTCCCATTTACGTAGGACGAACACGTGGAGGAAGGGGAACAAGATCTCAAGTACCAGTGCGTTCAAGAGCAGCAATTTCCTCCGCTATAGTATATTGCCATTCTCAATGAAGAAGAGCATCACGATAAAAAAGTGGCTCAAAAAGAACTGAAGCTGCATAAGCAGCTGAGGTGAAGAAATCAGTAGGTCAAATATAATGACCACGCGTAAGAGTGGTAGAAGGAGGCTACTCAAGAGGTGTCAAAAAAGATGTATTAGAGAGAGAGACACATCCGGTACAATAAATGGCTCAGGAGGAGGTGGGGATCAGAGGAAGGGACAACCCGTCTAAGTATAAACCTGAGTCACTATTGGCTTTGTTACTCGAAAGCCAGGACAGAGAGCTTCGAAGAAGGAATCACTGAACGCTCAGAAAAAGTGAAGATGCAAGAGGAGAATCAGAAAAAATAAAGAAGGATTAGACCTCAGCTAAGGAAGCCGAAGAATCATAAGAAGGACGTGGTAGAAAAATCTAGACTTGTCGAAGATGATATCTCAAAAAATCCTCATCCTACGACCAATAAGATCCCAACAACAATACTCTTTACTCTTTACGCTCAGCACTATACCTTAGGAAAAAAACACTCAACAGACTGAGCAGTCAGAACCGAGCGAAGCAAGAGGCAACATTAAAGGTGTTAAAAGGGCTCAGCCCGCGGATCCTTTCATAAATTATTTCGACGTTTACTTAAATTTTAGTTAAAAAATAAATAAAATTTCGATCAAACCCTCACAAAAATTGTTCATTTTCTTCTCACCGTTTTCACCCTTAGGCAACAGCGAGTGATTGTTCGCCGGGTTCCGGACGAAGTTTCACGGGCGACGACGCCCTCACGCGCAAATGGCAGACGGTGGAGCCGGCCGGCGGTGTTGTGTGATCGTGTTGCGAACTTGCAGACCTGTGAATGTTGCATCGGATGGCATGCTAGTATTTGCAGCACCCGACGAAACGTGCCATGTCCATCTTTCATGTCTCCAAAGAAAACGCGGTGCCAAAAGAAGAAAGGGCAATGTACTACCTGGAAGGCTGGAAGTGGGGGGACAGTAAAGAGCAATCCGCGTGCTGCGCAACGCGGCAACGGGAGGACTTGACTTGAGCCGAGCTGCGAGGAATGCCAACTTCATTCCTTATGCGGTACCGTTGTTTGTGTTGTGAGGCTGACATCCAGTCGTAGTAAGCCGGCAGAAGCTCAGGTGTAAACTACTGTACATCTGCTCTCTTTTTTTTTCTGCCTTAGTCACATATTATTCCCCAAAATAGCCAGTGGAACATACCCTCCCTCCTTACACTGTTATTATTAGGACAAAAATTCTAGCTCAAATCAAATTAAACTTGTCGCCCGAACGATGATAATTTGAGGATGGAATGGTCAGATACATATTCCTTTTATACACTCCACCATCCTGCTGAAAAGAAGAGATTTCTTCTGTACATTGTGATGTCCACCCAACGCAGCATATTATCATGCAGAAGGCTAGAATGGAGCAACAAAATTGTCAAAGAATGAACATCTGGCATCTTCACTATATTCCAAAAAGTTGTATGGTAACTTTTACAATTACACGGTGCCATCTAAACATCATCGTAGTTCCTGCACAGCACAAGCATGGACAGATGTGCAAAGCATCTACAGAAGAGTGCAAATCAAAACAGAAATCTATCATTTCCCTTCTCTAAATGGGGAAAAAAAAAAATCTGGACCCAAATTTTTTTATCTGTATAAACATGACCCGTCTATATTATTAGAGGCTCAGAGAGCTCCATCTCATTGGAAGTTTGATCTGTCTCAGTTGGAGGTAACCGCACATAGTTCAGTCCCAACCATTGCCATGGCCAGCACATGTACCTATGGCCATTGCGACTAACCGAGTCTGCTCTATTATCTGACTCTTCCAGCTGCCTGTTGAGCTCCTCCAGTCTCTCTCGTAGCCTGGAAGATCTCATATCCGCTAGCTTCAGAGATTTCTCTGCAGCGTCTCGTGCTGCCATCGCTGCAGCCGCTGTCTCTTCCTTGAACTTCAGTTTATTTTCCAGCTCCAGCATAGCTTGCTTGGCCTCATCTAACTCCTTGTGCAGTGATGATATCTGTACAACAAAGATTTATCAGGTTGAGTTTGGCTTATCAAGAAACCATGATGGTAGTTGATTGTAACAAACATGATCATTTACTGAACTCTCTAGAAAAAAACATCCAGTCCCACTCCCAAAAAATAAGGTTCATATATTTTCTCTTGAACACACAAATCTCATGCTATCCATGAAGAAAACATATAATGATCCATCAAATCTCCCTTGCAGATTGATGCATCCTTAACACAATCGTTTTGGCAGTGTTCTGGTAAAATTTCAATCCTGTTTCAACATCTGATGCACCACCCACGGCGTTCCTTACATCAATAGCAACAGTGTTTAATTTGCTTCTCAACTGATATTATTAATCATGTTTATTTAAGCTGACCAGGACATATCCAGGAATGCATATAGGGACAGTAGAATGATACTATCATCAGGTACTAATAACTTCCAATTTCTAACAGAAATGGGGCAAATAGAAACAATTTCTTGACAAAGACACTGAACATGCCGCCAAAAACATGATCAAGATGGCTACATAAAAACATGTTTAGAATATTTATCTTCACAGTATCAACAGGCATAATGGTGTACCATATCCCTAAGTAGATACTGCCCCCAAAACAAATATTTAAAAACAATTATGATATTTCTTCGCATGCTTGCCTAAGTGTATGTTCTCGCATAATTACAATATGCAGTACATGAACATCTGTAATTGTCCTTTTCTTCGTTAGAAAAAACTTATTAAAACAACCTGCGCAATGTTGCAGAATTAATCTGTGTCAAAGAAATTACAAAACTATAAAGGTACTCCCTCCATCCCATTCCAAGTGTCGTTTTTTGACTTTCAGATATCACGTTTACTATTCGTATTATTAAAAAAAATTGGAAAATATAAAAACAAATAAGTCATGCTTAAAGTATTTCTACTAATAAAACAATTCATAACAAAATAAACAATATTGTCATAAACTTTTTGAATAAGATGAATGGTCAAATGTGATTTATGTAAGTCAAAAAGCGACATTTAGAATGGGACAGAGGGAGTAGTTTAATAGCATGTGAAAGTTCAATGTTGTCGGACCCTTCCCTAGACCCTGCGCATGCAGAAGCTATGTGCACCAGACTAACCATTTTTAACTATGATGCAAAGGTGATTAATATGAAGACTCATCAGTTTGTACTGATGTTCACTAAAACTTGCATATATACAGAACTAAGAATTGAAGAGAACAGGCTGAGCTATAAGTAATATGTTTGTATCAAAGCACCTGAGTCTGGAATTCCTGTTCAATTGATCTACCAGCTTCAGCTTCTTCTTCAGCTGCCATCTTCCATCTTTTAATCTCCTCTTCAGCAGCTGCTACATCCATCATCAGACCCTCAACCTGAAAAGAGTGTATAGAATGTGTTCACTCATTGACCATGATTAAGATACACAGTGTACTTAAACATCAGATTGATGATGAGTAGAAAATTACACTTTCATTTGCCACCCTTTCCCTCTCTTCAAGATGCTTTATTTGCTTCCTCAGCTGGCTGATTTCTTTTTCTTGACCTTCCAGCTTTGTTCGAAGTAGACCAGACTCCGCCCTTAAAGACAGCAAATACACAGAGGATCAGAGAAGGAAGCACATTATGATTGTATGGTTCAATGCATCCAAAATTGGAGATAGTGATGCAGTTGAAGTGATCATTGCGATTCCACATATGTGCTAGAACAACTGTCATTAGCAATACATGTTCTTAATTGTTATACAGAAATTCAATAAGAGTAACCAATACATGTTTTAAAACAATGTCACTATTGTCCCAGAGCTATTCCAATAGTCTTATAATCACACTGGAGTTATTCTAAGTTCAACAAGTGGCAGAAATAACAACTAGATGAGTAACCAATACATAAATCAGGAGTTCCATCGGATTGAAGAGAGGAGATTCAAACCAAATAGAACTAGGAATTATTAGTCATGGAATTTACCTTAGTGCTTCAACAAGATGTTCGAGCTCAATGATCTTGACCTGGGACTCTTTCATGGTATTCTCTAGTGCCCCTGCCTGCAATATTTATTGCATAACAAACAATTTACTTCACATTTAGCTCCATAAATGTCTAATACCAATGATAGATAGCATAAATCAAGCTTACCAAGGTGTAGACCTCATCCTTCTCAACACTCCCTGGCCTATGGTCCTTGCGCTCATCAAGTCCAATCTCAATGCCAGCCTCCCGCAGCCCATCCTCAGCAACCTTCAACACCTCGCTAGTGGTTGCTTGCAGCGCGCTCCGAAGAAGCACCCCAATGTGCTCCTTCTCCCTCATGAGCTCATCCATCCTATCCTCCAGATCCCTCACCTTACTCTCCTTGTTATCTACCCATGCTCCCACCTTATTCAGGGCCATTGTCGCGAGCTCATACGCCAGCTTGGTCCCTTCCAGGGACACCTTGATGCTCTCCTCCACGTCCGTCTCCTTCCACACAAAGACGGAGTCAGCCAGCGAGCTGGCGGCGTCGGCGTCGACCAGCTTGACCACCTCGCGCATCTCGTCATAGAGCTTGGAGGCGCACCCGATCTGCTCCGCAAGCACGGGCCGCTGCGCGTCGAGCTTCCCCTCGAGAGAGGCGATTTGATTATGGAGGTCAGAGATCTCGGCGTCCCGCCGGGCGAGGGTCTTGGAGAGGGATTCGCACTCAGCGGCTCTCGAGGCAAGCGAGGCCTCAAGCTCGGAGACCTCGATTGCGATCTCGTAGTTGCGGTGCTCTATTTGCTCGCGCGCGCGATCACGATCGCGATTGGCGGCATCGATCTGGCCGAGGAGGTCGTCGACGATGTTGTTGGCGCGCTTGAGGACGCCGTAGGCGATGGCGGGGAGGCCGGCGGAGTACTTCTGAGAAGTGGGGAGCGGGGCGGAGGCGGATGTGGGTGAGGCTTTGGCGCAGATCCTCTCGAAGCCGGAGGATAGCATGGAGGAAGCGGTGGATGCCTCGGCCTGGAGCGCGGCAAGAGAGCGGGCGGAGGTGGTGGCCTCAGCCTGGGCCGCGGCGAGCGCGCGCGCGGAGGCGGCGGCCTCGGCCTGAGCTTCGGAGAGCAAGCGCGCGGAGGCGGCTGCCTCCGCACTGAATTCATCGCGCTTGCGCAGCACGTCCTGCGCGAAGGCCTTCAGGCGGGCGAGGCGGGTCTCGGACTCTGCGAGGGAGGTCTCGGCGACGCGGCGGAGGCGGCGCTCCTCTTCGAGCTCCGCGGTGAGGTCGAGCAGCCTCTGCTGCTGCTGCTGCTGTGCCTGGGCATCAGGCTGGGGCTGGGTTTGCGATAGAGTTTTGTTTGAGGAAGGAGGCGAAGAGGAGGGAGGGGGAAGGGGGTCCTCGTCGACGTCGGAGAGCACGATGTCTTCCTCGTCGGCCATGGCCGGCGTTGGTGGTGTTGGTGGGTCGTCGCGTGGACGGGAAGGTTTGCCTGGTCTGGTCGATGTTGGCGTATTCTATTCGGCGAGGCAGGGCGATAGGCGCGGTGCGGCCTCTGTTTTTTCCGTTCGAGGTTGCCGCCTGCTGCGGCCGCACCGCACCCGAACTACTCTGTCCGGCGGCTTCGACTCCTTCTGGAAAAGGTGGGGTCGCCTGGCAGGCACTTGGCTCGGACAGTTTTTTTTTTTTTTCCAAGAAACAGCACGACTGCCGGAGAAGGTCTCCGGCAATTGTGATAAGCATACGTAGGTTTAAGTCCTGTTTGCAATGTAAGAATTTCAAAGGAAAAATATAAAAATAGAAAAATTCTTTCATTTCAAACAAAACCTAAATGTTGTTTATTCCATCAACCAAAACAAAGCACAAGCAAAGCTCACTCCAAGAATATAATCGGCGGCTGATATGATATGGTGCTTTTAGATTTTGTATTCACTGGCAACTCGCGTATAGAAAAAATTGAGGCCTCCTTTGAAGTTTCATAGTAAATAGAAAAACAAACAGGATTCGTTTGAAAATTGCTTGGTATTCAATTCAGGACATATATTGAAGAGGTCCTCTTTTTTTAAGGCAAAACACCCCGAAAAGACTCATTTCATTCATATACAAGACACAGTACATAAGTTGCCTAAGAGGGAATGTTATATTTTTTTCCGATCAATCCTTCAAAGAGCAACCATTGAAAGCAACATGGTTGACATAAAGGCTAAGAGCACTCCTAGCTAAAGTGTCAGCTACATGATTTTCAGCTCTAGGAATGAACTCAACCATCCCTTGGTTTTTGTTCAGATGGTTTTCATGTCAAAAAAAGCATGACTCATTCTCCAATCAGGAAGGTTGGCTTTTGAGTTTTGGATGCAAGATACCAGTGGCAAGCAATCGGATAGAAAAACACAAGACTTTAATTACAAAACTGTTACAATGATCATGCTGCTTTTTGTTTGAGCTGGAGCTTTTGAGCTTTTAGAAAAGCTGGCTGGTGGCTAGTTGAAAAGCTGACTGGTGAAATTTAAATGTTTGCTTTTGTAATATACATTTAGCTTTTCTACATACAAACAAACTAGAAAAGCAGTCATCGATGAGCTTTTTCGCTTTTAGTTCATTTTTTCAAAAGCTAATTTTCTGCAATTCAAAAGCGAGTTTTTCAGAATCTTGTTTGTTTCCGCTTCTCAGTTTTCAGCTGTAAAGCCAGCTGAGAAGTTGAAAAAAAAGAGACCCTTAAATTCATGCTTAGAGCTTCTGCATGAATGATAGAGCCAGCAGCATTAGATTTTGCTTAGATTTGAAGAGAATAAGTGTCTTGGTCATTGGAATTGCTAATGTGGATTCGAAATCCTGTATTGTTATCTTGAAGGTGAGAAGCATCGGTCCTGCAACTTGTAGGAGGAACATGGTTGTCCTGCTGTGTAGGGTTGAAGAAATTCAGCATATAAAAAGAGGTTTCATCTTCAATTTCATAAGCATCATACTTAGTTTTTTGGGCAGCTTTAGCTTGAAATATAACAGAATACAGTCCAAGTTTTATTTTGGAATCTATATTTTCCTTATTAAATAGAACGGAATTCTACAAAATTCTTATTAGACATTGCATGGCCTTGGCCATCTAAAGGATAAGTCAACACTCCACATATGTTGGTCAACGCTGTTAGACCGTGAATGAATTATCCAAGTAATAAAACAAGCCAGTTCCAGCCTTCAGGCGACAGCGATACACATCCTTCTTCTTCTGTACGCATGCTTGGGCACAACTTCTTACAAGCGCAGATATGCTGATACAGGCAGCAGGGTCTATAACAACCATCAGTCAGAGCCCCACTATACCAACATGACTCAGCGAGCAGCCGAGCACCATGATTCTCAAGGTACATCTCATAATTCCTGATCTACATACAGCTCAACTGTCCACAAATAGTATCAGCTTCATGTCAGATGGATGCAGCGTTAGGAGCATCATCGCAGATATCATAGCGACCGTCTGTCACCATATCTTGTGAAGAAGCGGTGACTCAACGCTTCCTGAGCAGTCATCCTGTTCGAGGGCTCGTATGCTAGAAGGCCCTTCAGCAGGTCGATGAAGTCCCCAGCAGAGTGATCCACATGCTGCATCACCAGGTTCTGCATGAGACACGTATTGTTAGACAAATCATCAAATTCAATTGGAAGCACGCACAATATCTTTCAATGGTGAGCATGCAAAATAAGAAAACTTCTTCGCAGATGCAAAGCAACGACTAGGAGCCATTGCGTCTAATTTATAGCCAGAAAGATAAACATTTCTGTGCAATGCAAAGCAATGAAATCTGCACAGAAACAAGCCCCAATCAGCCATCAACACGTCTTTTGCCACATTTTACCTGAAGGCGAGGCAATTTGAGTACAGCTCTAATGCTTTCTCTTGTTGCTGCTCCTTCTGGCCAGTTCAATCTTCCTCTTCTGACATAATTCTCCGCATGGTGGCTGGGTTTCCAAAAGCCAAAAAGGTTATATTTAAATTCAAAGGCATGATAAGCTGCTAATAATGCCAAAAAAAAAACAGGGGTAAAAGGCATACTCGGCTTTTTCAAGCATGTGCCTTGGGACAGGACCTAGAACTCTCTCCATCATGGCCAAGTGTTCCAAGTTCTCATGGGTCTGGAACAATGTCTCACCCTATAAAAAGTCAAGAGCTCAATTATTCAATCAGGCATGCACCTTTCACAGGGACAGAAATAAACATAACAAAGAAAATACATACCGAGCAGAGCTCCACAAGTATACAACCAACACTCCACATATCACATGGATAGCTCCACCCATGGCCTAACAACATTGACAAACATCAAGCTTGTGTACCGAAATAGCAATGACAAGAATGTATGTGATTAGCAACTCTATACCCAAAATAACTTCAGGGGCTCGATAGTGTCTAGTTGAGACAATGTAGCTGCGATCTTGGTTATGATATGCTGTGCTGCCAAAGTCAATTAACTTGATGGCACTTGATTTTGGCAGTTTCCTTGACAATGATCCATCCTAGTATATTGAAAATTCATCGTCAACATATGGAATGGAACAGACAAACATAAGGAAAATTAAAATGAACAAAAGACTAAATTGGTCAGAGCAAGTTGAAAATTTACAACTTTTCTTATTGTCGAAAAAGTTATGCAAACAGTTAAACACACCTTGGGATCAGGCAACTTGACATAATCCGAAGAAATGAGGAGGATGTTCTCTGGTTTAAGATCTGTATGGATTAACTGGAGGCGATGCATAACTACAAAGAAGAGAAGAAAAACATCACATGAGAAACAAATAATTTGGAACTAGAGCTATGACTTATGAGCACTCAAATGCGATTATATGAGACCAAAAGTCAAACGTCAGAGGAAAGTTCCTAAAATGTAATTGGTGCTGTCCTTTTTGTTTCACAGATGGCAGCAAATTCCAAATTCAAATTTCAGTTAAATCTAGAATAAGATAACACAGAAGGAACATGAAGAAAATAATTATGTAAGAGAAATAACGGATTTAAGTTTACAGAGCTACACACATGCAACAGATTCCAAAAGTTGCTCTCCAATCCGGCGAACTAGATCAATTGGAAATGGGTGGTAGCCAGTTTTTCGCAGAAAATCATATAAGCTGGGGCCAAGCTTCTCGCAGACCTGTTGATTCACCAAAACTTATGGACTGATACAACCCCAGTTTCTAGGAAGTTCTATAAATCAACTGTGTACTTACAATACAAATATGGCTACGATAGTCAAACCAATTCCGTATTTGAACACAGCTGCACAAATACCAAGAGCATGCAACTCCATTATACCAGAAATATGAAATCATCATTTAATTCATGAAGCGCCTATTTCTTTTTTTTTTTTTGGGACTGGTAAATATAACTTACTGTTTGCCAGCTTTATCATTTCTTGTAAGCTTCTGCAGCACATCAATCTCTATCATTGCTGCATCACTGTATTTCTTTACAGCACGGACAACTTTAATGGCCACCATTTCTTTGTTTTCTCTGTCCCAACATTCCAGTACCTGACCAAAAGTACCTGAATATACAAGAGATATCGCTGTGTTCATTATTATAAGATTTTTCAATGGGTATGACAGTTTAGACATAACAACAACACTATTGAACCCTCTGTGTATCAACAATTGATAAATTACACTGAACAGTTCACTTTTCATAAACAAGAAAACATGTGATAAGGAAAATACTAACCTTCGCCTATCTTTCTGTAAATTTTGTCTGAAAAGAAAAATGAAAACAATATTAGATAAGTGCCTTTTTAATAAGTACAGCACTACGATATATTCAAAGAATTTATGCAGACAAAGCGAATAAGAGAAAAGACAACCGGATTGTTCAAAATAAGAAAAAGGCAATTGACATGCACAGAAAACCGGATCGTTCAAAATAAGAAAAAGGCAATTGACATGCACTTCAAATGATGAAGCTTTATGCTGAGAAGAATTCCAACAGTGACATGATCAGGAAACTATAAAAGAGCCAACATGGACCTTACAAATTTTCAACCAACATAGACCAGAGACAAACAAAAATACGAATATCCATGTATGAAAATAAAATCAAAGAAAAATGATATTTGTTGAAAGTAGTTATTATGAGGATAAAATGCTAAACAGATTGGTTTTTGGATGGTGAAAATGGCATTATGCACAGGAAGACATGTTTGGAATGGAAAACAAGGTTAAAACGTAAATTATGTCAGAAGAAACAAAAGTTGATATATACACGCAACTCCACAGTTTGGTTCAATTAAAATAGCAAAACCGTTTTTCTTGTGAGAAATCAAGGAGCAGGGAGGAAATTTGAACTCCAAACAGCGTGAGGAGCTAAGGATCACAAGCCACAGAGATATTACTCCAACAATGATAGTCAAGTGTAATTACAGCGAGAGGTCAAATTCTCTCCAACAGCAAATACGTAATGGCCATCTTTATCGTCTTCTCTCCAAGGAGGGGAAGCATTTCGAGCCACACCCTTCGGGAGCAGAGACGAACAAGTATGGTCTGAAGGATGTGCCGACAATAGCAGGCTGGCCACATCACCAACTTCTTGCCCACACAATGTTCTTATCTGAGCCTACACACATCCATCCATTCATTCTTTCATGCATAAAAAAGGATAAACAGATACTTCCCCGTTGACGGTAATGATGTCATGTGAACCAAGCAAAGAAATAGAGATGTAGTGCAGAATGTAACATGTATAGCACCACACATGTAAATTAATGACAGATTAAACTTCAAAGCATGTAATTCTATATGTACTCAAACTAAAAGAATTTAAATATCCTTCAAAAACTTGTATGTTCAGCACAAAAATGCATTCTATGCTATTGGGAGAAAGATCACCATGATTTTCATACTTTAAGTTGAATCTAGTAAGATCATGGAATTAGATAGTTCACTTGAACAGGTTTTGCTACTGAATTCTTATATTGTTTTTGGATCAAATTCCTCATATGCAAAATATAATTTGAATTGCCTAAAGTTTCCGGTATTTAATTTTTTAAACAATAGTATGCAGGCTTAGGTGCGTTCCATGGGGGAATAGGCTATGGAGATTTTATGTGATGATGAAACCTGAAACATATGCATGACCAGATTTTATCTCCCCGGAATCATGCTATAAATACAAATTGGATGAGCTAGTAAACGACCATGTACTCACAAACCAGAGCTCGGTAACATCATAGCTAGTAAAATCGCAGACTATTCCACGCGAAATCGACTCCTAATCCAGCCAAATCCAGATAATTCCATCGGAGAGGAGGAGTCGGCAAACGGGCGTTTACCTCGGTAGCCGGCGCGACGTCCCAACCCAGCCGGGCTCGCTTGCGGGGGCGGACGCTGGACAGATCGGCCACAGCTGCGCACTTGGTTGCCATGCCTATTGCTCGTGCCGCTTCTGATTCCGAATTGCGGAATTGGGAGGCGTTGAAAGAAGTCGCGGTGGGGGGGAATGCGGGGAGGGGAGGGGAGGGGAAAGTGAAGGGGGGCGCCCGTGATATCGAAGGGGATCGGATGGTAGGCCGGTTGCGTCGTGCGACTCGTGGAGTTGAGTTGGCGGGTTTGACCAGACCGGCGGAGCTCGCGCCACGTCGGTTATTCGTGCGTCCGAGAAGCGCGCCCGGCTCTGCAGCGTGGAGCGAAGGGAAAGAAGGCAAATGCACAAGTGCAATCCAAACAGATTTTTTTTGCCAAGGATAAACATCTACAGATTTTTTTTAAGGCGAAATCCAAACAGATGTTTATATATCTAAAAAAATCCAGAAACATGCTATGTTGAAGGCAGAAGTGGATCCTAGTGAAATTCGACCTGTGGCTACGCCGCTAGTACTTCCTGGTAAGCTTGGGAATGGCGACATGAGACCCGGCTCTGCCAACAGCAGGAAATGTTGCGGTAGATAGCTTTATTTTGTTTTGTTTGGTGCTTATTGCAGTTTCATTGGTCCTGTCTGTGGTGTTGTAATCAGAATTTTCTCTTCACCTAAATCAGCGTTTTGCTAGTCCTTTTCGCGGGAAATCATTCAGTCGTCTGATAAGGTAGACAGCCCTACATCATTATTCTATACTTCCTCCAGTTTTAAATTATTAATTTAACATCAACTTTGACCATCTGTCTTATTCCAAAAAATTCTTTCAATGTATAAAATTATATTAGTTGTGATTTAAATTTTACTAATGATAAATTAAATTATAACAAGAAATTTCACATTTGAATAAATTTTTTGAATAAAACTGATGGTTAAAGTTGATGTTAGAAATAACGGTGTCAATATTTTAAAACCGGAGAGAGGACCTTCCAATATGAAAAAAAAATCTAGCTGAAGACATTGTATTGTATAGTTGTATGTATGAACATTATTGCAATATGAAACTCCCGGATCATTTTAATACTCTCACTTCCCACGCTTCACAACTGGTGCTGCCCAATGCACAACGAAGAAACATACACTCCATAATAGGAAAGTTAACTCAAATTAATAGACTTAACAGGAAACGCCAAAAAAAGTATGCTGTGAACAAAAGGCCTCAAAAGCACCATTTGGTTTCAAATTAAGCCAAGCACTCAGCTGCATTGTCACCTCTCAGTAGATAATAATTAATACAGAAGTTGCAAGCAGAAGCATCATGTAATTATCTATTGTGTCAATAAAGAAATTTCCAATAAGGGGGAGCTTTGATGAAATGACATTGTAAGATAAGGAAGACTCATGAATTATCCACCTATGAACTCAAAAACAGATTTCAGTATCAGCCATTCTATCAGAACCTACAAGTAAAAGCATATCAGGATACACTTCCACATGCCCAAACGCGCTTGTCCCTGGAGGGCACTCCAACGCAGCCTCAAGAGTGCGGTGGTGCACGCCATGTGAATCTATCGAGTAGCCACCCTTGTGATCGTGCCCGGCGAAGCAAACCTTGACACAGTTGTACTGGTGAACAACAGACATCACATCATCATAGTTCCACATGAGAGCTGCCGGAGAAGATGCACCAGGATCCATTGGGAGATGGCTGCAAAGGATAACATTCTGCCCGTGCTTTGATGCATCCTGGAGAACATCGTTGAGCCAGGACAGCTGTTCCTTGCCAACTGCACCATTGAACTTCACAAACCGCCGATCAACACCAACCAGACCATCGGGGCTGTTCTTGTCAGAGTTTGGGTTCTTTTCATCCAGGAGCTTATATGCTGCTGCAGTTACCGGATGATCCTGGGGCCAGCCAAGGCAACTGAAGTCATATGCATCCAAAACAACAATTCTGAATTCCGGGCACGGTGACAAGTCATAGTAAGCACGATCAGAGTCAGTTGGCATCTTCAGCAAAGATACCAACTTGCTGCGTGGAAGGTTGTAGAGGCAATGGTTGCCAAGCATGTGGTAGGTCGGCCTGTCGAACTTGTCGAACTCATCCAGGACCTTCTGCACTGCCCACAAAGATTTGTCCTTCGGGCAGAAGCCATCGATGATGTCCCCAAAGTTGATCGCGAATTTGAGGCTGTTCAGGGTGTTCCATCTACTAACAGCCCTTTGGAGGACACTGATGCTGTGGCGGTAGTAGCGTGCAACACCGAGGAATGAGTGGCCATCCGGAATATCAGCATACTGAACATCTGCAATCACACCAAAAGAAAACAGTGGCACCTTAGCAGATCCATTGACTGCTACGCCATTTGATGCAGCCATAACTGGAACACGGGTTGAAGGACCTTCGGAATTAATACGAAGTAGGAGATCGATGGAGATTATCTCTGCACTGTAAAATTAAGATAAAAAAGATTCAGTCAGAGCAAATGAAGCGCTGGGACATTAAGTTCAGTTGAAGCCCTAAATTAAGGGAAATTTCTAGACTAAGATCAATGGGAAAATGCGCCCGTGCCTTAATTCGACACCACAAAATCCAGCAGGCAAAATTTAGACCAATCGACTTGCCCTTCCCTAAAGATGAAGAACCTAATCTAAACACGGCAGACGGAATCGTTGAACTAGCAGGGAACCACGTAACAAACAAATCCACATCTAACTTGATTGGAGAATAATGAATACATGGATTGGACGGGAAACAATACGAACAGTAGGAGCAGGGAACCTATTGGCTTACCGGCAGAACCAGCCGAGGCCCGGACTCTGGATGGTTTTCCGCTCCACCCGGTTCCGAGGGAAAAGTGGATGGATGCGGCCTCCGCAAGGGGTTGGGACGACCGCGGTGGGTCCTCCGGCGATCTCCCTCCCTCGTGCGGTATGTGCAGCGCTGTTGCCCACACCGCCTGGATTGACAACCACGTCGCGGATCTGGCGACGTCGTCGGCAGGGCGTCCGTGGCTTTGCCGGATACCTATCACCCGTGCCGGTTACCCAAAACAGGATTCCGCCGGGGTCGACGAGGCAGCTCTGGAATCGCCGGCAACGTTATGCAGAGGAGAGCATGCCAGATCTTCTTATTATTGGAGATGCTCTTTCTGTCATTTTTGTAAGTCATTTTTCTCTGATCATAATAATTAAGTAAAAATGAAAAATGTATGGCCAATACTACAGTCACTAAATTATTGACATTTTAACTTTTAGATGTTAAAAATATCATTATTTTTTTGTGATCAGGGAGTAGAAAATAAAGAAAGGGGATATAGAGATATAGGGGGGGGAGTGAAAATGTAAGTGAGAATGATAAATAGGAATATTAAAGAATAAAATTCAAATGCTAAAATGACTTATAAAATTAAAGTGATGAGTACTCTCTCCATTCAGAAATAAGTGCTTTTTTAGATTTTTAAACATCTATTTTTGAACATTTATCTTATTTAAAAAATTGTAAAAATATTATTTATTATTGTGAAATGATTCATGATTAAAAGTACTTTAAACTTGTCTTCGTTTATTTTTGTATTTTATAAAATTTTTGAATAAAATACATGGTCAAACATTGATTTTAAAAAACAAAAAATATTACTTTATTTGGATGGATGGAGTAG
>BCLG01000596.1:147902-175982 GCA_001602295.1 Zoysia matrella | reverse complement strand
CTCTGCCCACACAAGAAACTTTCAAGTTTCTCACGTCATCTTTAATTTCATTCCGTACCCAAACTGTCAGGAATATGCCAACCATTTGTTTGCTGGCAACCAAGCAATACCTGAACAGGCACAGGTAACTCAAATAGTTAGTAAACCATGAACCACGAAGTGGAAAAATCCATCATTGAAATCAGAATTTAGAAATAAATAATACTAACAAATATCATTGTATTACGAAGTAGTCAGATTACCTGGAGCTGTTTGATTGCTCCTCATTTGGCTCAGGGGCTGCGGATGAATTGTAGCTATGAGGAAATGGTGAAAACTGTGCAGCATCACTTGCTTCCACATCTATGTTATCCTCATCTGGTGACCCAGGGCATTGCAAAATTCCATCGAAATCACTTGGTCGGCCTCCCAAGTTGACCGGGTCACATACGCTAAACCTCCTATCCAGCCTTGGTTGTGGGAACATAAAGTCCCCATCCATTCTTAAACTGCGGCTGAGATTGTGAAACGAGCGGCGATAGAAGAGTGAAAAGTTCTCCTGCCTTCTTGCAGACCCCTCAAAATCAGCATCTAGTTCTACAACTGGATCAAGAACCGGTGAAGGAGTGTGATAGCCACCACAACCACTGGTTCCAGGATTCTTATTCAGTGATCTCCTAATAAGGGACACCCACTTCTTGGCTGGAATATTATCTTCCGTGCCAAGAACGTTTCCAGCATTTAAAGGGACTATCTCCTGGAACCTACCAAAGGTCGAAAGACCAAAGTAACTAAAAGGCCCAAAAGCACCAACTTCTAAATCAAAAAAGCAAAGAAATAAACACATACCCTAATACATAGATATCAGCAGGTGGACAAGTGTGAAGCCATTCATCTAAATTCAGCCCCCTTGGAGGAGATTTACCACCGACATTCCATGTTGCAGCAAAGATCCTACATGCAGATATACCCAATAAAATGATCTATCAGATTCTTTTTAGCATATTGTTGCCCAATCAAAATGCGTGAACCACATAACAGCAACGGCGTGAACCACATATCAGCAATGTGAACAATGATTACGGACACAAGATTCCATCCAATCCACTAAACTGATTTTCAAATTGCATTACAGACATGATTGCCCATGCAGATAAACACGCATGGTGAATCAATGGTACCTGTAATCTTGGACCTCAGTCAGGCGTGCAACATCGAAATTATTTCTCCCTCGGCGAGGGCGATCAGCACTCCGCTTGTACGACGACCGGTCTGCGGGTCCACAAGGAACAGCAGGCAAGAACAATCATATCACTTGGCAGAAAAAAGGAAATGATTCAGAACAAAGATTGAAAGAGGTTGATAAAGTGGAACTGAGCAGCAAAACAGATCAGTGGTGGGGAAAAAAAGCTGCACGTCTCTGCCTCTCGGGAGCTGCTGAAGAGAGTGAGGAGGGGCGTGGTCCAAATGGCTCGTTTTACCGTACCAGATCTGCTCCTCTTGGTCGTGCTTGCGCTCGCTTCGTTTGCCGAGCAGCTGGGCCTCCCGCCCCCATCCCTTCCTAAAGTCGATCACACATTCAGTTGAGCACGAAAGAAAACCAAGGAAGCACATGGAAAGGAAAAGGCGCTCGCTTTGCTCGTGATCTTCGATGAAATCTCTACCCTATCAAACCACAAAGTAGAAACATACAGAGCAAAGAATGGGACCGATGTGGGAGAGTCATCCAAGCGACATCAAACAAAATTCAGGAGACGTATGGCAAACAAGGCTGTTGGTTAGTCGGGGCTTTTTCAAGAGCTTTTGTATCACTCGATCAAAACTGGAAACTGCAATGCACTAGCAGATAGTAGTACTCCTTCCTGTCTACGAGTAGGAATTCTCTTTTAACACTTGAAAGGTACATGTCATGGGTTGCTCATCTACCTGAAAATCGATACGGGGAGATTAATCTGGATGACTACAAAGAGGACAGGGTGTTAGGATAACCCCAACACAAAGCAACGATTTTTATCTTGGATCAGGCAAGTAGTTTTTCCAAACCAAACAGCAGCAGCAAAGGTAAAATCACTCCATTTGGGGGAACGGTGGCATGGGCTCTCGTAATCCCAAAAATAAATGCACAGAGATAAAGATGTCCTAACAACAACAACACCAGGACCGCAACCACTCGTGTCCGAACAGATCGAAGTACCTTGACCGGCATCGAAATCAGCGTGGAAGTCCTGCGACTTGCTCCGGAAGTTGAACCACTTCCGCACCAGGGACTTGGACCATGAGAGCTGCACACGCACATGGGAAAAGGAAACAAAGATGAACGCATCACGAAATGGAAGGAACACCGGCGAGCTCAGCTCAACACGAGGAGTGAGGAGTGAGGAACCATATGTTCCAGAACCAAAAACAGAACATTCACACAGCCAGTACCTTGGTCTTCTTGGCGCTCTCTTCCCTCATTGTCTCATAGCTCCTCCTCGCAGCAGCAGCAGCAGCAGCGCAGCGATCTACCGCCTCCGCCGCCCCTGGTCGCGTCGAGAAACCTCAAATCCGGGGCCGCGTCGCCCCCACCGGCGCCCGGGACCGTTCAATCTCCGGTCGAATCTGCCAGCCACAGGCAACGGCCAATCAGGCAGCCGTCCGGCTGGCGGACACGAGCCACCCCAAGACTGGAACTTTTCTTTTCCCGACGGCGGAGCCACCAACGCTCCGGCCAGCGGGAGCGACCAGCAGAAACCCAAGAACGGGAGGAGTCTCCGCTGCCCGGCAATGCAGGTGCTCCCCTTCCTCGCGCCCGCCACCTTAGCCTCTAGGACGCAGGAGCTAGAACTTGTACCACTGCTGAGATAAAACAAGGGAGCTGGGACGTGCTGCTAGGACATGGGACGGCAGAGGTGAGAGAACGACGAAATGGTTGTACGCAGGCAGGGGCGAGAAAAAGAGGGGAGTGGTGGAGGAGAGAGAGAGAGAGAGAGAGGAGAGGGGATGGAAGAAGAGGCTTCTTGGTAGTGTGTGTTCTCCGCTTTTGCTGCTCTTTACCCCACTCCCACACTGCAGCTGCTGCTGCTGCTCTCTAGCTCCGCTTTGCTTTGGCAATTGGCCGTCTCTCTCCTCTCGCTTTTCTCGGCCTCGTCGCCCGAATCCAGGGAGGGAGGAAGAGTGGGAAAAAGACGAAGCGCGGACGGGGCTGGGGCTGGCGAGACCGGGCCGCGGCAGCCGGCAGAGCGGCACTAATGGCAGTGGACGCTCGTCGAGCGGGGTGTGGTGTGCCGTGTCCGTGTGCCGTGCGCATAAGCACAAAACAGTTCGCTGGTCCCTTGCGACGAGGGCCATGCGAGAAGAAATAAATAAATCTATTAGGTGATCATTTTGGAATTTTCTCTGGGTGACGTTCGCGGAAAGGGAGCTCCGGAAGAATACGACACTGGTGCTTTTTTTTTTATTCAAGCATATCAAATTATGGAATTTTTTATTCAAGCATCAGTGCATACAATGGTTGAAACTGGTGCATGGAAGAAAAAAAAAATACCGGGTTGAAGCACCAATCGAAGGACCACCACCACTACGGGTGGTCTAAGAAGAAGAACGACGGTGAAAAAACCTGGATGGAGTGGACCAACAGGGCTGAGCTGGAGTACCGTGTATAGCTTCGTGCCCGTGCGGCGCCGGCCACCGTGTAACCTTTTCAACCGTGCCATCGCACAGCCCCTCGACTCCCAGACAAAACCAACCGGCCGGGCGGAGGCTTGTTATTAGCGCTCCTACGAACGCGTCATCCTTGTCGTCGTTAAGCGTATCAACACTGGCACTGGCAGTACACAACATACTCCGTATGTTGCTCCTCGATGATGATGACGACGGCGACGACGATCATCTTGACGGCGGGCACGCACGCACGCACGGGCCTGATCGGTCGCCGTGTCTCCTGCGTCCTTCTCCTTCATCGAGTTTTGTTGCTCCCGGCCGAAGCGACCGCCATGATCAGATCAAACGCGAACGAAACAGCCCCTGACATAGATCTCCATTAATCTGTTTTCCCGAGTGAATTTACCCGCCACATCGCAGCTAGCTGTCTCCATTAATTCACGGATCAGCTAGCCACTCGCGGCCCACTCTTCCGGCCGGCCGGCTTCCAGAACGGATCGATAGAGCTGCGTGTGACGGACAGAGGCCTCCATGCTCCATGACCCGTCCAAGAAGCAGCAGCGTCGTCCCAACCGCAGCGCCGATCTGATCCGCGGACACAATTAAACCCAACCCAAGGCAGCAGGACGACGACGCCGCGCAGCACTGTTCCACTGGCTGCGACGTACTAACACACCTGAGCCTGCCGGTGCCTTGCACTACTGTGACGACGATGGCTACCTCCGCTGATCAGCTGGTCTTGCGCACGCTTGGGTCAAAAAGGGTAGAGGCGGACGGAGACGGAAGGGGGACAAATGAAACGGATACGTACGCGCAACTTGCTGCACCGTATACTGTGCTGGAAACTGGAGGGAGGATGATGCTGATCCAGTGATCCACGATCCATGAACGGTGGCAGGGCCTCTGATCTCTCGCTGTCCACAGTCAGCGGATCAGGACGGTCATTTTCATCTTTAGTTGCGGATTCCATCGAAGGCTAGCTTGCATCAGTTTCTCGGTGCCAGCAGCTAGCAGCAGTCCAGCACACCTGGTGGAAATGACACAGTGTGTTGATTAATAAGAACGGTTGGCACTGATCCAATTCCTAGCTGATGATATATCCCATCCATACTCACAGCGGAATACGTGTGTGTTAAATAAAATAAATAGTTAAAGTTGATATTAGAATCAACGACGACATCAATTTAGAAACGGAGAAGAGTGTTCTTTCTCTGAGTTGTCAAACACAAGCGCACGCATTCTCATCGATCATCAGGAAGGCACCATACACGATCTACAGTAGATGCATGCATGCGACTTCATGGGATCTACAGGCATGCCATCATTACAGCTCACACACGCACCCTGGGCACGGCACGGCGCCCTCGTCTATGCCGCCGCCGAGGGACACTAGCATCGCCCACGGCGTTCAGTTCAGGGTCTGCCCATCCGATCCGATCCGGCCGTCGAACAGCGAGAAAAAAGCAATTGTTGACCTGCAAGTACGCGGCTTGGATCTTGTTTCGATCGATAGATACGTAGATCGGTGGAGATGGCGGGCGACTGGATGCCTTTGCTTTGTTAGCCGCTTATTTCTTCTTGGATCCGCTTCTGCTGGGATACTTTTTGATCTGCTTACATTGACTGCTACTAACAATATGGTGAGGTCTATTCCCGCCGTGTATACTGATACATGTGATAGGCTTGAAGGGATTCGCTGGTATCCGGAAGTGATCAAAGCAGATAGGGGGCTTCAGCCTTTCAGATACCCGCGCTGTTGGCAACTTTAAGTCTCGTTTGAAATACATGGATTTTTTAAGAATTGTATAGAAATTTCACATAAAAAACAAATATAGAAAATAAAAAAATAAATAAACCAGCCATTTCAAAGTTGACCTTACTCTGGAGCTTTTAAATTCAGTCAAAAATGTCGCCCTGCACCTGACCCACTTCAAGTGGAGTAAGCTACTAGCTGAATCTTGCAGCGTTCGCTCTCGCGGCGCAAGCTTCTCTCTCTCCTCATGATCTCCTGGTCCCCGTGAATAACCAAAAGCGTTATCACCGGGACAGTGCGAAGCTCTGAATTTCTGATCAAACGGAGCTAACTAAGCCCAAGCGAGTGTTATCAGTTAGCGTGGGAGCAGATTATAATTGGGCTCAGTTTTATTTTCCCACATCGTACAATTTTTTTATTAAATTCAATTGATTGTTATGAAATTCGTGTTTAATTCCTGCAGAACGAGCTTACTACCCGATTGCTCTCTGTAGCCACTCCGGGACTTTTATCGTGAGTACGGACAGCGACATCCCATTTCTCCGTGTTCCTCGGACTTGCTTGGATCGAGAACACGTCAAATCGCACCGAAGAATCTCATAATTTCACCCGTTCACTCGAGCCACGTTGCAAAAAATGTACTGTAGCAGGAATCACAGATGAATTTCACAGGATTAAATTCAATTTCTCAGAAAACACACTTAAAACAAATTATTGCATCTCAAACATGGGCCTCAAACTTTCGAGCGTCATCCTGTGGCCGGCCCATGAATCTATTGGAAGCCCAGACCGCGGCCCAGCATCCGCAGCTGGGGACAGACCCAGAATTCAGGAGGACCCCGCCTAGCCTATCACCAGCCGTCGCTTGGCCTATCGACGACCAGAAGTGAAGGGCCTCGAGCTAGGGCAGGAAGCCATCCGTTCGATACAACCCGGACGGTTCAGATGCCCCCTCGCCCACCCCTCCTGCGCTATAAAAGCCCAGCCTGTCCGCGCGAGCCCAGCTCTCTCCGCCGCCACCGCGCAGAAGGAACCCTAGGGACAGCTCGAGCTCTCCGCCGCCGCCGCCACTTGGGCTCTCTCTCTCCCGCCCAGATCCAGGTAACTGCGAGAGCGGTCCGGTCCTCTGCGTTGTTAGATCTCGTCGTTCCTCATTGCTCAGTTCCTATTATTTGTCTAGATATGAGATGCTTGTTCTTGGCTGATGTTGGTACCCCGTTGTAGTTGGCACCTTTGCGGTGAGGAATAGATTCGACTGTACCGAGATGCTTGCGCTTGGCGGGTGTTCGGGTTCTGATGGTGTATAAATGGCTCGTTAGGATTCAACTTAAGTATCATTTTTAACATGTCGGAAAACTGCTAATTAGCTTTTGTATTGATTGAGAAATGCCTTGTTTTAAATTGATCTGGCTATTGCGTAAATGTTGAGTAGTGTCATTTAGGAGGCATTTACCAAGTACGGAGTATTTTTTTTTGTTTCTTACGAGGACGTGAGGTGTTCACACTCCAGTATTGGCCTCCAAGTAGCCTGATTGTCCTGAAGCGTACTGATAATATGTATGGTGCTGCATTGCTCCCTCGTGTGCTAGGCCTTCAACTTCTTTACGTGTTTGAGTTTATATTCAGATAGATGCATTGCGCTGTAATAAGCGTACTGGAATGTGAAACTAACTGTGCACGTGATTTTTCCTGCTTTGAACAGGATGAAGTTTGTTGCTGCCTATCTGCTTGCTGTCCTCGCGGGCAACCCCAACCCGACTGCGAAGGATTTGACGTCCATTCTGGAGTCAGGTAACTGGAAACTTTAAGGAATGCAACTGATAACACTTTGTACTATTGAAATTTCTGTGTGGCTTTATGGAGAAGACAGCAACTTCCCATTAGGATACCCATGCCTGCTCTGTGAATTTATTTTCTATGGTACAGTTAGTTACATTTACTTGGCAGTTTATAAATTTAGCATGTTTCGTATGGTTAATGTTGACAGTCAAAACAGCAATTATACTGTGCATATGATCTATAACTGGTTGAATTAGTGTCTGTTTGATTGCCTATATGACTCAGCCTGGCTCGTATGTAGTGAGACAGGTTTATTGTGTCCTGGCTGAACACATACAGGATAGTATGTTTGGTTGGTTGCATGTAAGGAGCCAGGCTGAGAAGAGACTGTATTTGGTTGACTGCATGAATATATAATATATTAGTTCAAAATTAAAAATAAATATCAGATAATGATAATTTTAATTTTAATAAATAACATGATACTTAATATATTATATTAAACATTAATATAAAGTAAACATTTTAAATATTATTAAATATGCACTAATTAATAGTTAATCATCTGCTAATGATGCATCTCGCGAGTTTGGCTCTCTAGAAATGGATTTCATCCACGTTTCCAGCGAGCCAGGCTGAGGAGCCTCTCTCGCATGAGCGGAGCCAGGCTCCAGCGCTCATGCACCAACCAATCATCGGTTAGCTGCATGCGGTCAGCCAGGCCAGCTTCGATGCGGGCCACCAAACGCCTGCTTAACGAATTATAAGGAGCCCTATTTATAACCTGCTGCTCTATTTTCCATCTACTTTACTTTATTGAAAAGATATCAGTTTGCCGTTAGGAGGATAGTCATGCCTGCTCTGTTAATGCATTTTCTTTTGTCCAATTAGTTACATTTACTTGGCATTTTGAGGATTAAGCATTATTTGTATGGTTTCCATTGACATCACAATAAATATACAATGCACATGATCTATATGTGTTAGAATGAACTAATCCTAACATTTACATTTCTTGTGACAGTTGGCTGTGAAATTGACAATGACAGGATGGAACTCCTGCTGTCCCAGCTGAGCGGCAAGGACATTACTGAGCTCATTGCTGCTGGTAGGGAGAAGTTCGCTTCAGTCCCATGCGGTGGTGGTGGCGCAGCTGTTGCTGCAGCTGCCCCTGCTGCTGGTGGTGCTGCTCCTGCTGCTGAGGCGAAGAAAGAAGAGAAGGTTGAGGAGAAGGAAGAGAGTGATGACGTAAGACCACTGTTCTTGATCCCAGTTTTTTCCTGCCTCATTTTAGTTTCCTATTCTTTTTAACACCTTACTATGTTGCGGTGATCTGTTGTTGTGAGCGCATCAATTTGTTTGGTGCTGTCATGCCTTGTCATTTCTTATGCAAATTTGATCCTGTCATGCCAGTTCAATTATAATTTTGATTTCTTTTTTTTTCATAATAAATTAAGAGGCTTAATCATCTTGAATGAATGTGTTTGCAGGACATGGGCTTCAGCCTCTTCGACTAAGTTCTGCTATCATCGGAGTAAGTCTTTGAGCAGGAAAACTGGAGTCACGATATCTATCTGCATTTGAACCTTGTTTTTAGATGTTGGAAAACACTGGAAAGACTTGTACTGTGTTGGAATGTAGTAATTCCGCTGTAGGTTATGCTTTGCTGGTTTACTGAACAACTGAAGAGAAGTTTTTGTTATCTTGTCTCAATGATTTATTAAGAATCGCTCGGTTACCTCCAGAATCATTGCTATCCTTGATTTGAGATTGCTCCAAGTTCGTTTTGCTTGTCATACTGCAAGGTAATGTAGCCTCGTTTGGCTGGCTGTAAAGGCTACGGCAATCTTGATCCTAGTTTTGTTTACTCTGCGCAATGCTGTTGGCGTTTGCCGTGGCCCTCGTAATCCAGGGAGGCAGAGACGTGCGACTTCATGGGATCTACAGGCATGCCATCATTACAGCGCGCGCACTGGCCGGGCATGGCATGGAGCCCTCGTCCATGCCGCCGCCGAGGGAGGGCCACTAGCAGCGCCATGACGTTCAGTCCAGGGTGAGCCGTCGACCCGTCTGCCCATCCGATCCGGCCGTCGAACAGCGAAAAAAGGGCAATTGTTGACCAAGTGTACGCTACGCGGCTTGGATCTTGCTTCGGATAGATCGATGCAAATGGAGTAGAGGCTTTCGCTTTGTTAGCCGCTTTCTTTTTGGATCCGCTTCCGCTGGGATACTTTGATCTGCTTGCATTGAGCAGCATGTGATAGCATTGAAGGGATTCGCTGGCTTCCGGAAGTGAGCAAAAGCAGAGGCTTCAGCCTTCTTCAGAGACCTGTGCTTTTGGCAACTTTAGGTCTCGGACGCGGAATTTCTAGGAATTCTACATAAATTTCACATAAAAAAATTTAATCATTCCAAAGTTGACCTTACATTAGAGCTTTTTAAATTCAGTCAAAAGATGTCACCCTGACCACTTCAAGTGGAGTAAGCTACGAGCTGAATCTTGCTCGGCTCTGGCGGCGCACGCTTCTTTCTGTCCCGGTCTCTGATTAACCAATTAGCAAATTACTTATTTCCTTTTGTTATGAGAACTTATCCTCTATTTGTTTCTAAAAGCTTCTACTTCCCTTATGTACATTTATCTCATTTTCCATATTTTTTGAATATATGAACAATTTTACTCTCAAAAGCTATCCTTTATTTACCTTCAAATTGAACAAATGAACAAAAAGGTTATTTATGTTTTTTTTTTCAAATTACTAATTAACCAAGAACTAGGATATTATGAATAATATAATAATATAAAAACATAAGTACGTAACAACACTAATTTTACACATTATAGAAAATAATTTAATACATTTATAATATCATTCGAAATAATTGTTTTATGAAATTTTGTTTGAAAAAAGTGATTGCTCAAATTTCTGTCGAACCTGTTTGTAAAATTAGTAACTCAGCTCCCAAACCATTCATTTAAAAATAGCATCGGTTCTTCTCTCAGTTAACTGCAGTAGTATTTTTCAGCTCAAACCTGTATCGAATGGTATTTGCCCATTCCAAAACTATGCATTAGCATTTTCCAATTCCAAGTGCTTTGCAATGGTAATGAGGTAATTGGCTCAAATTAAATTAGTTCCTATGAAACTCATTTTAAATTCCTGTAGAACGAGCCTTATATCTGATTGCTATCTGTAGCCACTCCAGGACCTTTTATTGTGAGTACGGAGAGGGACAAAATTCCCAGGCCTCAAACAAGGGCTAAAACTTTCGTGCGTCCATCCTGTGGCCGGCCCATGAATCTATTGGAAGCCCAGACCGCGGCCCAGTGTCCGCAGCAGGGGAGAGGCCCAGAATTCAGGAGGACCCCGCCGAGCCTATCACCAGCCGTCGTTGGGCTGATCGACGGCTACAAGTAAGGTCCTGGAGCTAGGGCAGGAACTGAGGAACCCATCCGTTCGATAGTACACGGACGGTTCAGAATCCTCCCGCACATCCGTCCTGAACTATAAATAACCAGCTCGTGCTCTCCTCCGCCGCCGCCGCGCAGAAGGAACCCTAGAAACAGCTCGTGCTCTCCTCCTCCGCCGCCGCTCGTCCTTTCTCTCCCACCCGAATCCAGGTAACAGTGTGAGCGGACTGGTCCTCTGCGTTGTTAGATCTCGTAGTTCCTCGTTGCTTCTGAGTGGTAGATCGATCTCGCGGGCATCGTTGTTCCTGGTGCTCGTCTCGGTAGGAGATGCTTGTGCTTGGCTGATGTTCGCGCACCGTTGTAGTAGGCACTGTTGCTGTGGGGATTAGGTTCTAGTAACGAAATGCTTGCATTTGGCCGGTGTTCGTGTTCTGATGGTGTGAATGGTTCGTTAGGATTCAACCTAAAGTACCATTTTAACATGTCTGAAAACTGCTAGTTAGATTTCATAGTTGATGAAAAAAAAAAGCTTGTCTTGAATCTGTCTGTTTCTTATTGGGAATAAATTTGAGTGGTATCATGTAGAGGCATTTACCAAGTAGTTTTGTTGTTTGTCGTGAGGACATGAGTTGTTCACACTCCCGTACTGACCTCCAAGTAGCCCGTCTGTTCTGACTGTCTTGGAGTATACTACTAATAATTTGTATGGTGCAGCATTGCTCATGTAATAGGCCTTCAACTTCTTTATGTGATTGAGTTTTTAATTTGTATAGATATAGATGCATTGCGCTGTAATAAGTTGGTTCATTTGCTTTCAATGTTTTTCCAATGTCTATTTTATCACTTAGCTAGGTTGGTAGATACTGGAATGGGAACTAACTGTTGACTTGATTGTTCATGCTTTGAACAGGATGAAGTTTGTTGCTGCCTATCTGCTTGCTGTCCTCGCTGGCAACCCCAACCCGTCTGCAAAGGATTTGACAGCCATTCTGGAGTCAGGTAACTGGCATGTTTAAGGAATCCAACTGATATCTCTTGGTACTATGGAAATTTCTATGTAGACATCAATTTGCCAGTAGGATACCCATGCCTTCTCTGTGAATGCATTTTCTACGGCACAATTAGTTACATTTGCTTGGCAGTTTGTAAATTTAGCGTGGTCCGCATTCTTAACATTGACAGTCATCACAACAATTAATACTGTGCATATGATCTATAATTGGAAGAATTAACTAATTCTAATGAGTCCTCTTGATAGCACTCAGCTTTATTTTCCATCTGCTTTGCTTTGTGGAAAAGACTTAAGTTTTCCATTACAAGGATGGTAATGCCTGCTCTGTGAATGTATTTTTCTTTTATCAAATTTCTTACATTTACTTTGCAGTTTGAAAATTAAGCATGGTTCGTATGGTTTACATTGACAGTCATCACAACAAATATACGCTGCTTATGATCTAAATGCGGTAGAATGAACTAATCCTAAAATTTACATTTCTTGTGACAGTTGGCTGTGAAATTGACAATGACAAGATGGAACTCCTGCTGTCCCAGCTGAGCGGCAAGGACATTACCGAGCTCATTGCTGCCGGTAGGGAGAAGTTCGCTTCAGTCCCATGCGGTGGGGGCGGCGCAGCTGTTGCTGCAACTGCCCCTGCTGCTGGTGGTGCTGCTCCTGCTGCTGAGGTGAAGAAAGAAGAGAAGGTTGAGGAGAAGGAAGAGAGCGATGACGTAAGACCACTTCTTGACCCCAAGTCCTTTCTTGCACCATTTTAATTCCCTATGTTCTAAACATCCGTATTATGTTGTGGTGATCAATCATTTTGTGCATCACCTTGGTTGATGCTGTCATGTCAGTTCAATTACAATTTTGATTCCTATTTGTCAGGCTCTGAGACTTAATCATCTTGAATGAATATGTTTGCAGGACATGGGCTTCAGCCTCTTCGACTAAGTTCTGAAATCATCGGAGTCTCGTCTTTGCGCAGGAAAACTGGAGTTGTTATATCTGCATTTTAACCTTGTTTTAGAAGTTGGAAAACACTGGAAAGACTTGTACTGTGTTGGTATGTAGTAATTCAGCCGTAGATTATGCTGGTTGGTTTACTGAACAGAAGTTTTTGTTATCTTGTTTCAATGGTTTATGAAGAGTCGATGGGTTACTTTCAGAATCATCCCTATCCTTGATTTCGTTTCTCCAACTTTGTATTGCCTGTCATACAGCAGCGTAAGACAGCCTATTTTTTACTAGCTTTAGGCCTCTTTTGTATTGAACTAATTTTTGTAAAATTTCTGCATAATTTTTATGAAAATCTTGCGTTCCAAAGGAGCTTTAAAGGTCACTGCACCTGCGGCCTATAGGCGTTGGCGTGACGAGTTCATTCATTATTTGCTTGACGATCTAGGGCTTGCTTAATGACCAGATAAGTTATCTCCTGCAGTGCTAGACCCGCTATGAAATGCTTTGACTAGCGATGCAAGTGGGTATCTGTGAGGGATAAATTTAGTTCAAATCTTTTGTATTTATGAATTATCTATAAAATTTTAACTAGATATGGATTTGTGGGTACCTCAGCCTCTTCTTGTTTTTGATACAAAATATTTGTAAAGTTTTAGGGGAATACCATAGTTTTAAAAAACACCATGGTTTTGATAATAAAAAGGTGTTTAGTATTTTAAAAGTTTTAAGCGATATGCGAATACCACAATTTTAAAAAACACCCTGGTTTAGATAATCAAAGAGGTGTTTAGATGAATTATTTCTACAATTTTGAAAAACTACAATATCCTCGAAACCTCAATTTTTTTGGAGTTTTAAAAACTCGACTCTAAAGTTCTTTTTCTAAACCGAGCTCAAGTCGCGGTGATGAGTACGCGAGCTGTATTAGATGCTGTCACTCCACCACCACATGCCCTGGAAGGGAGCCTCCACTGGCTTAGCTCGCTGCTGCCAAGCGTGGTGAGGTCGCGGGCTTGACACTGTCAGGCGGCTCGTGCCGGAGCACGTATCTCTCGGGACATGGGACGGGTGGGCAACGATATTGCCCAATGTTGCTACAAAAAATTTGCGCAATGTTTCTGTCGATCTATATAATATTTCAACTAGTTTTTTCAAAAAATAAATACAACAAAATATACATTAGTACTCAAACGTATCCGAATCTTGCTATATGAATTCAGAATCTTACTATATGAAACCTGAACACAATCCCGGCTCCTCATTGCCCCACGTCGCCAGGAATTCTTTGAGCCGTCGGATTTTAGGGGAGTTCAATGGTCACCGTTGGTCTAACCCCACCCCCAGCGCCGTCCCGCGACCACCACCATCCCGGCCCTTGGCCGCGCCCCGCCCCCGCTGCCGTCCCCTCCTCCCCCCGACGCTACGACCTCAGGAGCAGGCCGACCGAGCTCCTGACACTGCTCAGGGCCGCTCGATCCCACGCCGTTCCTCTCGTGCTCCCACTCCTCCCCGCGCCCCCGGAAGCAAAGCCATGGGCGACGTTGCCGGGACTTCCTCCGCCGCCTCCCGCCATGGCTCCTCGTTGCCGTAGTCCCGTAAGCGCTCCATTGTCCTATCGTGGACGTCATAGCGCTAGAATTTCGGTCTTGATTCTCTCCGCCTCGTGCCCCTCGCGGCCTCACCTCTGCCCAACTGCCCCGAAGTGCATGCCATCGCAACGGCGAGAGACGTCAACGTCTTGGCTGCTTGGTTCCGGAGCACATACGGCTGTACAGCGGAGGCGCGATGCAACCATGCCGGCTGCCTTCTTTCGGCAGCAATGCTGATGAGCAACCTTTGCATGGCGGCAGAAATGAAGAAGGCATGACAAAAGTGGATTTCGTAATAGAAGCAGGCAAGCAGAGAGGTAAGCAAGGTGCTATCATGTTTCCTCATTGCAATTGAAGTGCTAAAATGCATGCTAGGTGCTCGACCAAATTCCCATGTCATCGTACATTTTGCTTTAGTGTTCCTTATCTGTAAGAATAGCCAAGATACATGGCTATTAATTCTTAACAGAAAAAGATGAATGCTGCCTAGCAAATATATTTAGTATGGAAACCAAGCAATACAATCCTGTAAAAACTTGAGAATTCTTATATATTTAATATTCAAACCGAATACTACGCCCTGTAAAAACTACGATTGGAAAGTTTTCATCTGTCCACTCTGTCCATCTTTGGTGGAGTTTTTATTTTCTGTATATCTTTTCCATGGGCATTTGTATTCCCCTAAAAATGTTTATATTATACTTGATTTGTTTTCTCTTTCACTAAAAAATCCACCCATTACAAATTGTTTCAGGTCTATCTAAGGATAGTTATGAATCTCTGCACAAAAGTATCCATGAGGTGAGTATCGTACATTTTCGAGGACTTGAACTTCCATTTTGTTGAAGTTGAAGTAGCACTCCAGAATCTAAGTCCTCACCTTGATCTGATTAGGTTGTGACATTCGGAGTATGCTGTTGAAGTTGATGCTGACTGTGACCGCTTCCCAAATGAATGGCTATTTCACCACAGATGGGGCAAGAAGCCTGGTAAAATAAACAGTGAGATTTTTCTCAAGTTTTTTAATCATGATAGTCTTAATTCTTGAACCAAAGTTGAGAAAGCCTTCACTATATTTTTCACGTGAATAGGAGTATGAGACTTAGATTTTTGTGAACCCGTGAAGTTCTTAGATTTTTGTGAACCCGTGAAGTTTCTGTGGCTAGTGATGTTTACTTCTCTGGCCAAGGAATATGAATCCTTTTCAGTGAAAGAGGCTAGTATATATTAAGGCCCAGAAGGTAGAAAAATACGAGCCGTGGTGTCGGAATTGTGGGACTGAAATTCTGGAAATTGTGTACAATGCAAAAACAAATTCTGGGTGAATAGATCAAATGACTGTTATCATTTAAATTCGCATTTAATTTCATTGCTTTGTTCTCTGATAATCTCTCCGGCCCAAATTATAAGAGCTTTTAAGTTTTCTCAAATTATAAGTTATTCTCACTTCACAGTAGACTTTCTCTCTTCTCAATACTTCTCTATCTCTCTCTCCTCCTCGTTTTCAGCATATTTCACTTTTTTTTAATTCTCATGTCTGAATCTAAAATGACTTATAAATTAAAACGGAGTGAGTATGAGATTTCAGTTGGATTGTGGTTTAATGATCCTGAGCAAGCATCAGAGTACCTACATCAAACAACTTATGATAATCAAACTAACTACTAATGGTTATACCTGATGCATTAAGGTTTGTGAAATGAAACAGCTGCAACAACATATTAACAAGAATCAATGACGGGTTATTAAGCGCGGCAACGCCGCACCATATTTCTAGTTTATATTAAAACTGCAAAAAACTTTATTTTTTAAATACTATAATATTTACCGATTATAGTTTATAAAACCATAGTTTTTCAATACTATAGTTTTTGAAAACAATAACACCCAAACATCTTAACTGTTTCAAAATCACGCAAGAACTAACAGGCTGGCTCTTGCGTCCTTGTTAACTCTTTAGTTGTAGAAAATTTAAAGGGCAATTGACACGTGTATTATAAAGATCTAGTTTGATTTTCTGGCAAAATGTAGTTTGATTTTTATAATACCTGTGTATTATAAAATTAAATTAGATATTCCAATTCTTAAGCTCTGAGGCCCACGCAAAATGTAGGAATTTCACGTGAATCGCATAGATATTGTATTGGAATCAGTTTAAATATGAAAAAAAAAATGCAGGGTTTGAAAAAATTTGTCGCGCGCTAGACATGGTCTGATGAATTGAAGCTCCAGACCCCAAAATTACGAGGGAAAAGGCCGCATCATGTGCTCCGATCCGTTGCTGCCTTCAGCGCAGCTGCTCTTGACCAGCCTCAAGTCTTGCGAGACCCCGTTAATCCGTCAGTATTCACTAGATTCCAGATCGTTTTTGAACAGCATCACGCTAAAATATTACACTTACGACTATTCCAAGATAACATATCACGCTAAAATATTCGCTAGATTCCCTATTGGTAGATGGTAATCAGAGCATTAACCGCTCCCGTGAGTACCTGCCTGATGGGATGAGGCTCCTCAGCCGTCAACTGTTCAACCACCGAGTGGGTGTTAGGTGAGCCAAGAGGAGGTCCAGCAATTGGCCACTCGGCAGTTGCGCAGTCGAATTTCAAGAAGCTTGATCCTGGTATGATGCGGTCCTGTAAATGCCGTCGGCAATGACATCGGAGCAGTGGCTGGAAGCTAAAGGTTGGTGCACAAATGCGTTGGGCAAATGTCAGCGTGTATATATGATAATTTTCTCAAAAACAGGGAAATATATTGCTTCGGTATAAAAATACTAATATATAGGATAATTAAACAAAGTCATCGCTGGCACGAGTACTGCTTCCAGACGAAGCTGTTGGCAAAGCCATGCCTGTTGATCTAGTGTAGTTTACGTTGGTCCTATTTCAAACTTCAGATGTAGCGTGCGAGAGGCTGTACATCTCGATGATTATGCATATTCTATGTATGCTCAAAGTCATCTCTAGCTCTATGCATGTATACTAGTAGCATCAAAGTCGTCTGTTCATATTTCTCGAGGTCTGTTTTTTTAGAGCAGATGCAGTGGTTAGTGATCCTAATAATATTATCAGGTTGGTGATATGTGATATAGATGGCTCCGACCTCCGAGGCTCACATGGCCCGCGGGTCAACAAAGAAAGAGTGCACCATTGGTGCAACAAAGAAAGTGTGCACCATTGGTTGCTAAGGATGTATAATCAGAGAGGTGACGAAGACTCAGGGCAATAATTGAGACCGGAGACATTGCCAAAATGAAAAGGAACAAATGATATCTCACCTTGCTCGGGATATTTGTTTGTATCAAGTTGGCTGAATGTATTTTTGTTTAAAAAACGACGAGACGTGAATTTGTCGAGACGGAAACTTAAGCGAAGTATGTGAATTATTGCGCGGAGTAGATTGGTCGATAGTAGCATAATCCCAAGCGAAAGAAAACTGAAAAGAAGTAGCACATGTTTAGCTCTACAGAATAGCTCGGACATATTAGCTAGAATGGCATTGGTCTTCTCTCTTCCATGATCTGAGGTCAAGCAAATAAGAGCTCATTCATCGATATTCATAGAAAGCGTGCAATATATGCTCTATCTATATCTTATACTACTAGGTATATAAATTAGTTTTATGCTCCCTAGAATGAGCCAAAGCTTTTTGAAAGAGTTAAAGTAAGAATGTGCGTTATAATAAACGTGGATCCTATAATCTTTCTTCATCGGTTTTTATTTAGTTAAGAAAAAAAAATAGTTACACAAATGTAATCTTTCTTCCAAAAGAAAACATATGTCATATTTTTCTACAATGTTGATGGCTTCACTATCTTCTACTATGAGTTATATTTGACGTACGCTTCTCTTGTAGATGAAACATTTTCCTTATTTAAAGGTGGACATTTTAGTATTAGAAACAAAACTATGAGATTGCGTACCAATGAAATTTCTTTTATATGAAGATAGTTCATGCATAGTATATAACAAAGAAAGGTACACCATTAATCGAGAAGAATAATATATTTAGTGTTCCATGCATAGAGCTTTAGGCCTGCTAGGGACGACTTTGGGCAGCATAGATCTAGCATTATTCCCAGCTTTGACTCTCAGGAAAGCTAGAGCCAGATGGCCGTGACTTTCGACAGAATTACAACTAAATCCAATTTCTAGAATTGGTCACCATCAGACATGAATTGGCATACTATTGAAACAAAAAAAAATAATAAAAAGAAAAATCATCTCCTCGCTGCAACCTTTGCAGCACATCCGTGACGGCATAAATGTTGGAGACCGTTACCAATGATTGATGAACATGGCCATAAGGCCATCCTTGAAACATAAGGAGAATGTCCAAGGCGATGTCTCCAAGAAATTAAGGTGTGTTGTTCAACACCACAGTCGTCTATCTGAATTCTTGAATTTAGGTTTTCACTAGAGACTCACAAAGCTCCTAATCTGCATGCCAAACGATAGTTACATTCCACCATGGTTTCACCACAGCGATATTTGCCACTGTTGGCCCTACATTGGATCAAGGCAGTTCACGTGTTAGCTGAACTTGAGAGGAAGAGAGGAAGAGTGGAGAGCTTTGGGCTGATAAAAAATTTTCTTTCATTCATGGGCAATTTTCTATTACATATGGTCCTCATATATATGGCCCTAGGGTGGGTTCTGGAACAACCCACATGATGCTAGTGCTTATCAAGCAAAATTCAACTTTGCTACTCTTATTGACAGCTCCTCTTACTTGCTGCTGAAGCAAAAGAGAAAGATCCTATAAGCTACTACTAGCTCCTACCCACTTCTACAAGCTTCTACCTATGATAGAACAAAATTATATTAGAATTATCTTACAATTCTTCCCCTAATCCTTGTATTACTAGTTAACTTGGACCATCTCGATCCTAGCTCTTGATTCTTGAAATTTGACTCGTCCAAGAGCCGTTGTAAAGAAGTCAGCGAGTTGGTCCGAAGTGGGGATGTAAGTGGCGCTTATGCTTACTTCTTCCATGCAGTCTCTTATGAAGCGATAGCGAAGATCAATGTGCTTGCTGCACTCATGGAAGACTGGATTTTTACCAAGCGCCAAGGCGAATTTGCTATCCACCTTTAACTCAACTGTTTGTAGGTCTTCTCCAATGAGTTCACTCAGCAGCCGAGCTAGCCAAATTGCTTGAGTTGCAGTAGTGGTGACAGCAACATACTCTGCTTCACATGATGGAAGTGCCACCACTCTTTGCTTGATTGATTGCCAACTAATCAAGCACTTACCGAGGAAAAACATATTGCCACTAGTGCTCTTTCTAGTGTCAATATCGCCGGCCAGATCACTGTCACAGTAGCCAACCAGGCATGTACCTCCTGTCCGTCGCTCATAGCGCAGGCCGTAGTTGAGGGTGCCGATGATATAGCGGAGGATCCTCTTTACCGCTTGAAAGTGCTCCTCCGTTGGACGCTCCATAAATCGACTAACGAACCCGACTGCGAAAGCTAGGTCCGGTCGAGTGTGGACAAGGTAGCAGAGGCTACCGACAAGTCGTCGATAATGGGTCGCGTCCACCTCAGGTGCGGTACTTTTACAGCTGAGCTTGTGTCGTTGCTCTATTGGCGTATGCACTGGGTTGCAGTTCACCATTCCAGCTAGTTCTAGAATGCTTCTAGCATAGCTAGCTTGATCAAGTGTAATGGCGTCATCATCTTGATGCACTTCGATGCCTAGATAGAGTGACAGGAGCCCGAGGTCACTCATCTGGAACTTGGACTTCATCTCAGCCTTGAACGCTTCAATGCTTTCTTGTGAGGCCCCAGTGATGATGAGATCATCCACATACAGACCGACAAACAGTACAGAGTTACTGTCACCACGGCGGTGCATAGCGTGCTCGTGCTCGCTCCGGTGGAATCCGAGCCTCCTAAGTGTTTGGTCCAGCTTCTCGTTTCACGCCCGTGGTGCTTGGCGTAGGCCGTAGAGTGCCTTGTGTAGCTGCAAGATCTTGTGCTCTTGTCCTGCAACGATGAAACGGGGGGTTGGCGAACATAGACCTCCCCCTTAAGTCACCATTGAGAAAGGCCGACTTCACATTCATGTGATGGACATTTCAACCCTTCTCAGCTGCTAATGCAAGCAGTAGACGGATGGATTCCATGCGCGCTACAGGTGCAAACACTTCTTCAAAGTCAACATTGGCTTGTTGAATAAAGCCATGCGCAACCAGTCTCGCCTTACGCTTGATAACCTCTCCATTCTCGTTCTTCTTCAACTTGAAAACCCATTTAAGGGTGATCAGCTGCTGCTCAGGTGGCAAATTAACAAGCTCCCAGGTTCTATTTTGCTCGATGGAGTCTATCTCCTCCATCGCTGCCCTCCATGCTTCGTCGCGTTCTGCTTCAGCAAAAGAGCATGGCTCCCCCATGCTCATCATATACAGCTCAGCCTCAAGGTTGCGCTGGGCAAGTCTGGACACTGGTGGCTCCACGTCAATCAGATTGTCGACGATGCGATAACGAATTGGTGTATCACCATGCCATGCATCCAATTGATCTTCATCTCCTTCTCTTGGCGTGAAAATTAAGGTCCTTCTGGACTTGAAATGCCACCTAGAGATGATGTCGTATTTGGAGCTGGTGTTGCTGCATTGATGCTTGATGAAGCTGGAGCAGATTGTGCCAATTCTGGAGTAGGGGATGGTGTTGCCGGTAGTGCTGGAATAAGGGACGATGTGGCATAGTTGTATTCAACGTGGAATTCATTGAAACCACCGTCGTTGCCACGCGCGCTGTTGTATGTTTCCCAATCCAAACCTTTGTCTTCATCAAAGATCACATCTCAGGCGATCTGGACTCGGCTTGTCACTGGATCAAGTAGTCTGTACGCCATCACACCTTTCTCATGCCGATGAAGATAGCAGGCACGCTGCGATTGTCGAGCTTGTGTAGCTGCCCCTGTTTCTTGACGTAGGCAAGGCAGCCAAATGTACGTAGGAAGTGGATAGGTGGCTTGCGACCATGCCAAGCCTCGAATGGTGTCTTGCCGGCGAGCGATTTGTTAGGAGCACGGTTCAACAGGAACACGGCAGTGGTCACCGCCTCCCCCAAAATTTAGCAGGCATGTTCCTCTGTTTCAGCAGAGCTTGTGCCATTGCGATGACGGTCTGATTTCATCTCTCAACCACGTCATTCTGTTGCGCGGAGAAGTGGCGCACTATTCCTTTATCCGCACAGTAGATGGCAAATTCTTGTGATGTGAACTCACCACTGTTGTCGGTGCGAATGACATGCAGCTTGCGCCCCCATTGTGCTTCTGCTGCCACTTGGATCCTCTTGATCGTCTCCGCAGCGCTGGACTTGTTTGCTAGGAGTACCACCCACATGTAGCGAGTGGCATCGTCCACCATCAGTAAGAAGAATTGGCAGCCTCTTGGAGTCACTGGTGTGATTGGCCCGCAGATATCGCCGTGAACAAGTTCAAGTGGCTTCTCAATGCGGTACTTGGCTTCTTGTGGGAATGGAGCCTGTCGATACTTGGTGATGACACACACCTCACAGAGCTGCTCCACATGTTTCAACTGTGGTAGTCCACAAACCATGGCTTCACGGCCCATCTTGTTCAGCGCATCGAAGTTGATGTGCCCGAATCTCTCGTGCCACCGCCATGAATTGTCGATGTGATGAGCGGCGAGACAGATTGGTTGGGCAATTTCTGTCGTAAGCATGTACAACCCATTGCAGTTGCGCTCGACTCGAACGATGAGACGGTCTTGCTAATCCCAAATCCGGAGTACGCCTTAATCAATCAGCATGCGAGAGCCGCTCTCGTCGAGTTGGCCAACACTGATGATGGAATTCTTCAGCTGGGGATGTAGAAGACGCCGGCGAGTGCTAGATGCTCACCATTCTTGCCGACGAAGATGACGGTGTCGATGCCACAAATATCAACAAGGGAGCCGTCTCCGAACTTGACGGTGCCTTGGACAGATCGGTCCATGTTGGCGAAGACGTCAGTGTTGCCCATCATATGATTTGTATCTCCCGTGTCGAGGTACCATCCATCGATTGGTTTCTCCTCTGTTTCACCGGCAACACAAAGGAGCGCGTGAGCCTTGGCGCCAGTGAAAGCGAGGTGAGGTGCGCCATGAGGAGCGCTGGCTGGTTGTCAGCTTGCTCATTGGCCTGGACAAGATTGGCCTGCGCGCGCTTTGGCTTGCGGCAATCTTTTGCCCAGTGCCCTAATCGACCACGATTGTGGCAACGTTTACGATCATCGCTGTCATTCTTCAATTCGAGTGCATTATTTCCCTTCTTTCGTGCACCACGTGGTCTTCGAACCCCTTGCTTGTTAGAGGCGCTTCAAACTAGATTCACCGCTTTGCTTCTCCTTTATCCAGGTGAGCCACTGCTCTTCGGTGAGGTAGAGTTTACCTCCAACCTGAGTGGTTGTTCTGGCTCGGGTGCAAGCTCGATGTGTTCATCAACCGCTTTAAGCCTGCCTATGAGTTTCTCAAGCCAGAGCGTTGTCGTGTCGAGGAGTGTCTCAATTGACAACGCAATCTGCGAGTACTTGGGCGGAACGACGAAGAAGCTTCTCCACGGCCTGTTGCTCGTCAACGGGGTCACCGTAAATGATGAGAGAGCTCATCAATCCGAAGAGCCACAACGCGAAATCATCCATCGTCTAGCCCTCCTTGAATTTGAGCAGCTCCCATTCTCGATGCAACCTCTGTAGTGTCGACCTACGAACACGATCGTTGCCGACGTGGAGTGAGCGGATGGCCGCCCAGGCTTCTTTTGCCGTCTTCTTCACCGTCAAGGTCCGAATCATCTTCGGGGGCACAGCACTAAGCAGGGCTTCAAGCGCCATGCGGTCCTCCAGATGGTCGACATCGCCGAACTCAATCGCTTTTGAGAGCCCGCGTGCTTCGAGCTTCACTTTCATCAACAGGCTCCATTCTTCATAGTTGCCTTTCGTCAGTAGCGGAAACGGCGCACCGCTGGCCTCCTTAATCACGCGTGTGACAACCTCCTCACGGGTGTCTCTACACCTGCTCTGGCGTGTCTCGGATGGAGATCGACGACGATGGTGCTGCTCGGTGTTGTCTTCGAGAGCAGCTGAAGCAGCAGCTCTAGCTTCAACCGACATCACTACCTACAAACAAGGCTCCGATACTAATTGTTGGCCCTAAATTGGATCGAGGCAGTTCAGGTGTTAGCTGAACTTGAGAGAAAGAGTGGAGATCTTTGGGTTGATGAAAAACTTCCTTTCATTCATGGGCAATTTCCTATTACATATGGTCCTCATATATATATATATATATATATATATATATATATATATATATATATAGAGTGGGTTCTAGAACAACCCACATGGTGCTAGTGCTTATCAAGCAAAATTCAACTTTGCTACTCCTATTGACAGCTCCTCTTACTTGCTGCTAAAGCAAAAGAGAAAGATCCTATAAGCTACTACTAGCTCCTATCCACTTCTACAAACTTCTACCTATGGCACGACAAAATTATACAAGGATTATCTTACAGCCACCGTCAATGCTATTGTGGACTACTCCCTAGAGCTTAAGATTGAATTGACTACCAAAGTCAGTCAAGCCGCACCGAGAGATCAATAATCATTCAAGAGGGAGCTCCAATGAGTCAATGACCATGGGTGTGGCGCCTATGTGACTAACCCCCAGTGTATAGGAGGGAAACTAGCCATCAATGCCACAATGTCTGCCCCTATCGCAGGATTGGCGATCACCGACGCCACCATGCATGACCTAAAATTCACCAGAGCACAGGAGGAATCGATCACTAGTATCCAGCCGCAGCTTGGAGCGGGCGCCTTCATGGTGCTGGGCGGTCCTATCGTCCCATTGGTTGCCCACCGTCTTCAAGCAGCCTTGTCAAGTATGACACAACGCCTTCATGTGTCATGACGGCAAGAAGTGGTGGATGAGTGGTGGCATGCATGCAACCATATGCCCATAGGTTACTGGTTCCCCTACCATAACACTAAGGTTTCAACTCCTCACTGTAGATTTAGATGTTGAAGAAAGGAGGACTACGAGAGGAAACACAAGCAGAAACGGGTGGGAGGATGCGAACAAAAGCCGAATGTTAGACCCCGCCGCTGCTGGCTGCAGTCGGCCAACGGGTGCCGCAACGGCCGTGCCAGGCTAGATCTTGTGGGGGCTGGGTAATAGTGGATGCGCTGCTCCCCGAATCGCCTGAGGCAAGCTGACATGAAGACCTCTCAGTGCCTTTGAATGATTCTTATGCAACCTTTTTATCTTGATCCACGCTATCCCTAAATGACATATGTCAGCAAATCATATCGCCGGCACAGTAGAATTTGTGTATTAGAGAGGAGTTCGTGCGTACTCCTCATTGAGGTGGCAAGAGATTTTAGCCCGGTTCGAGTCGTCACAGAGACGTAATACCTTACATCTAGTATTGAGGGTGTATAGATAGTAGAACTTGATCGAATGAGGTTACAATGGCGCAAGGGTTCTTGCTCGAGAAGGAACTCTAGGTCTTTCAGAGGTATTAAGTGTGGTGACGTCTATTGCTCATATGATATCCTTACGGGTCTCCGGTGCGACCTTATATAGGGGTCGGACCGAGGTTACAATAGCTTGGTGCCTAAGTATTCGGATGGCCCCTGACGGGTGAGACCACAAGCATCTGGAGTTGTTACGCCTAAGAGCCTCTGAGCACCAGATCATCGTGTCATCGTCCTTTTCTTCGTCCTTTGTCTAGCGCGGGTGGAACAAAGTTAGCTTTTCTCTTCACCGTTCAGCAGATCGTGTCTGTCACACAATGTCAAGAATCTTTGTGCTTATCGAGAGTTGGTCGTTCGAAGGTCAGGCCTGGCCCGAAGGTCGAACAAGTAAGACGGTACCCAACCCTGGGGTCGGACGAGAGGGACGACGCCCGACCCAGGGGTCAGACGGGTCTTAGCTTGGTGGAATCGAACTGCGGCTTGCGATATGATGGGTCGTCTTTCATGACTGGACCTTTTGAGTGGACCGCAACCGTAGATACCCAGAATATATGATCTCCACAACACCTATGGGCGAATATATACTCCCTCCATCTGACAATGTAAGCATTTGAAACATTCACATTTTTTCTCACAATGTAAGCATTTTTAGTGATAATATAAAATCTGGTGGGTTGATGGATGGGTGAGGAGTTGATGAGTTAAAGTAAACTGAGCGCTATATCTTGTTCTCTATTGACTATTTTTATGTTGGGATCTGGAAATCCTTACATTGTGGAGCGGATGAAGAAGTGGTGGTCCTGCTAGAGCTGCTGCAGGAACATGTTACATCACATGCGAAGACAATGTATATATACTATATTTTTCTAATATGTACCCATGTGATGACCAAGTGTAAGGATAGAGTCATGTTTTTGATATCTGCTCTAGGATCATATCAATGCAAGAAACAGAGAAAGAGTTAGTCAGTGTTAGTACTCCTAATAAGATTATCATATGCTGACATGTGATAATGATCACTCGCGGAGATTCACGCCATTAGGTGCTAAAAGAGTAATAAGAGAGTTGGCGAAGACTCAGGACAATAATTGAGACCAGAGACATTAACAAAGTGACAATGAATTCAACTACACGGTACTCGTCAACAAGTATATTGCGAATACAAATGCAAATGGAAACTGCAGCTAGCTCCTTTTAGTTTGTTATTATTAATGCAACAAAAACCAACATAAAAATTATAAGAGCACAAACCATGCATATTACCGGAGTTATTTTACTTTTGAATTACTGATGACATCGTTCAATTTGTTTGAGAAATTTAAGTGGCTCCATGATTTGTTTAAGATCCAACGCCAAAGCAAAATGCTCGATGAAAAATATGAAAAAAAAAGGAGGAAGGCAAGGGTAGAAGTGCCATTCTACACAGCCCTGTTAGGTACGTGTTGACCGGCCAATAGTGAAATATAAGGGTAAAGTATCCAAGGTAAATTGTAGTATTGAACAGAGTACTGTACAATATATGTCTGACAGATCTGTTGTTAGGTGCATTTCGAATGGTGTACAACAAAATTATTCCTTGATTGTAGTATATGGTGTTGCTATCAGTGGTGGATGTAGGTCAAATAGCTATCGGTGTCACTTAATAATATCACACTCTCATCTCAAGTAAATAGTATAAATAATCACTAATATTACATGAAAATTACTGATTCCATTGGTGTCAAGTGACACCACCAAAACGCCGCCCCTGGTTGCTATCACTTGTTAGTAAAAAACAAAATGAAGGTGAAAGGAATTAAAGAACCATATTTTATCAATCAAGTGAATAATACAAATCGCTCTTAAGTTAATAGTTAAACGTCAGTATAAAATCCAAGTCCAGTGCCGCTTTGAGGAGCAAGAACAATGCCATTGGCAATCTTCCAACCAAACTCCAGCAGTCTAGCTGCTCCCTTGAGAGAGCACAATGGATATCGCTGGTAGCGCTGCCCAGACCCTCGTAAGCAATGTTGGGCAGCTGCTGGCCGAGGAGTATCGGCAGCTCCGCGGGGTAGGCGGCGAGGTCGCTGAGCTGCGCGACGATCTGGCCACTATGAACGCCCTCCTTCGCATGCAGGCCGAAGCCGACGAGGGTGCTGTGGACCACTTCGTGCGGGAGTGGATGAAGCAGCTGCGCGAGCTTGCGTACGACGCCGAGGACTGCGTCGACCTGTACAAGCTCCGCATCAAGTGCCGCCGGCGCGACAACTTGCGCGCATGGCTGAAGCACATGTTCGAGACGCTCTTCCCGCGCCGCCGCCTCGCCGGCGAAATCAAAGTCCTCCGCGCCCGCGCCATCGCCATCAGCGAGCGCCACGTGCGGTACGGTGTGAACCGTGACGCGCTGCGCCGCTCCCCTATCCTATCCTCCCCCCCGGTGCTGGCGGTGTCTGAGCATGCTCTCCGCCGTGCCAACGACCCTGACCAGCATCATCAGTTCGTCGGCATCGAGAATCAGGCTCTCGCCATGGCCGAAAAGCTGAAGGCGCCGTCTGCTGAGGGAGAACGCTATCTCAAGGTGTTCTCCGTGGTGGGTTTTGGGGGCGTCGGCAAGACGACCTTGGCTATGGACGTCTGCCGGCGCCTGACGGCGGACTTCCCGTGCCAGGCCATGGTGTCGGTGTCTCAGGCATTCGAGCCCAGCAGGGACCACAAGCCGCTGCTCAAGCGCGTGCTTCAGCAGGTCGTCAAACCCAAAATAGGTGATGCGAAAGGCGTCAAGGAAGAGAACCCTCTTGATGGAATCGATAGCTGGGATGAAAATAAGCTGGCCGCCACGCTCAAAGAGAGTCTCAAGGACAGGAGGTATGTAAGATTTGTTACAGCTCGGTTCAACAATGTGGTATATAATCAGCTAGTGTCAATAATCCCGCTATAGTTATGCTATATAATCATGTATGGCTCATTAATATTTTTTACCTTATCATCTTTATTTTTTGAGTAAATTTCACAAAACTATAACTAGTTTGACAAAACTATCACAAAATTACTGATTTAATACATATTTTCATAAAACTACATATTTAGTGCATTTATGTATCACAAGACTATAGATTTAAGTAAGTGTATCATAAAACTACAAATTGCATCACTCACAAAATATGTAGTTTTTGTGATACAGTTTCTTAAATCTGTAATTTTGTGATACAATTTTTTAAATCTATAATTTTGTGATACATAAATGCACTAAATATGTAGTTTTGTGAAATATTTTTTTAAATATGTAGTTTTATGATAGTTTGACAAAGTAGCTGAAATTTAATCTTATTTTTTATAGTATTACTATTTAAGTGGGTAATTTTAACTTTATACATGGGAAATTTGGATGGTTTTAATGGCAATAGCGATTACTTTTAAAGCATTTGTAAGAGTATTTCGGCTAATTTGCTCATAGTGGCAATAGCGGGCAGATTGTGTGCGGTTAGTATTATAGTTGGCTTTATGAGAG
>BCLG01000596.1:78964-142313 GCA_001602295.1 Zoysia matrella | reverse complement strand
AACGAAGGAATCGAACGCACTGCACATTCGCTGCGCGGCAGAAAGCCCAAAGGCCAAAGCGAGCAACACCTACCAACGCTCTCCCTTTCTTGGGCTACGAATGTGCCAGGCCAGGCTTCCCTTCCTCTTTCCTCCTCTGGCTCTGTACTCTCTGTTCCTGAACGCCTTCCCGTACATGCGGTCGAATCGATCCTTCTGATCCCAGATACTCCTACTCCTACTCCTACTAGAGGTTAATTTGGCGGGCTACGGCCAAAACCGGGCGGGAAAACAATCGGCGTACTCCTGCAGCGCGCGGCGCGGGGAAGGCGCTTGCACTGTGGACCTGTGGTCCGGCGTGCAGTTTCCCGAGGCGCGTACAACGATGATGAACATTCATGGCTGCCGACATGCGCGGCGGCCGGACGGACAGATGACCGTACTATGTCGCCGCCGTCCCCGTCTCCGTCCGTCAGCCACAGCCACAGGCAGTTCTTGGTGACCTGTTCGTGCGTGCGTCCTTGATCGCGGATCACGAGGCCCGTCGCGTGTCACCACGGCGGTTAAGTGAAGCAGGGGAACGGACGGACCACGTGCAGGTCTGCTCCGTCATCCGTGCTGCTGTCGGACGAGGAGTGATGGGGACGTCGCCTCGGCCTCTCGTCCTCGCACACCGAGACAAAGCGGAGGAAGAGCGAGAAAACAATGACGAGGCGAAAAGACGGGGTTCCCGCGCTCGCGCGGCTTGAAATCTCTCGGCTCCAGCAGTCCAACTGTCCAACACCGCACCGCACAACAAAGCCGGTCGTCGTCGTCGTTGTCGTCTCGCGCGCGCGGCAAGTGGCAGCCTCCCCGTAGCCCCGTACTACCACCCTCTCCTCACAGAAGAAACGAACACTGGACAAACAAGAGGAGAGGAGAGTGTCGGAGCGGAGGAGCGGGGGCGTGCGGACTCTGCGGAGCAGCCGGACCAAGGGGATGGACACGCCAGACAGGCCGCTCGCGCCGGCGGCCTCGCGCGCGGAGGTGATCACTGACGAGTGGCCTTCTCTCTTTTCTTCCCCTGCTCAGTGCTGGCGGTTCCCCTTCCCTCGGTCGCGCTCCGTGACCAGCGAGCTGCTGGCTGCCTCCCGGTAGCGTCGCCGTCGCGTCGAGTTGGGGCGGGCAAGCAGCCGTGCACCGCCGTTCCGGCGCCTTGTCCGTCCCGGCCGGCGGTTCAGTTTTCTTTTTCTCCGCCGGGAAGACCGAAAGTCGGCAGCTTTTTACCCTCGCCGGTGTTCCAGCGGTCCGGGTCCTCGCCAGGGCCGGATCCGCGTCCCTCGCCTTCGCGCTCCTGCAGGCTTTGCTACGGGCCGTGCTTGGCCCAAGCTTCCTCCCCTGCTCGGATTTGGTGGTCTTTTACAGTTAGCACGCACGGTTCCGGCGCGCCTCCACCGTCCGACGGCCCGAGAGGGGGAGAGGGACTGCCGTTAACCACGCGGCAGTGAGCGTTCCGCTCCAGATCTGGCCGCCCGGCGCGTCGCTGCCTCGCGACGCGAAGTGAAAGCTCGCGGGTTCAGGCCGACGGGAACCAGGCGGTTCAGGCAAGAACCATATGCCTGCGGTTCTAGGTGCCAAGTGCCAACCTCTGCTTCTGCGCACATGGCAGTGGCATCCTCAGATTTGGGTTTGTCGTTTAGATTGCGCAGAAGGGGAAAAATGGAATTTGTAGCAAGGTTGCAACATGTGATGCTCAGACGTGATTAAGTATCATGCCGTAGTACCTCCAATGGTTTGTTTGTTCTGAATGGTTGTTAAGTTGTTACTCCTAGGTCATTTCGATAAGGGAATCTCTCTTTTGTTTTGTTGTATCTGTCTGAAAATCAAGGCTAGAGATCTGGCCCCTTGCAGGTTCCCTTTCTATATCATTGTGGAGTATCTAATTTTCTACTTTCTGGATGCAGGACTCGCCGCTTTTCAGGTTCATCGATAATCTGTCACCGATTGAGCCTCTCAAGTCGGCTTACACCGCATCCAGTCTCCAAGGATACCAGTCCATCAACGTAACCTCCATTAACTCCATCTTCACCTCTCCGCATGACAATGTGCACAAGGAATCGAGACTTCCGAAGTAAGATGAGGGCTTCTCTCTCTCTCTCTCTCACTCATATTTCCATCTATTGCGCAAAGTGTGAACCTTTTCAAAAAAAAAAAAAAGGTGATCGTTGACGCTGTAGTTTTCCCTTATCAGGAGCTCACTTGCTGAAATTTCTGAAAGTGAGGATTGCGCTGAAGGGAGTGGCAAGGGTAAGACATCTTCTAAGTCTTCAAATGCACTGTCACTCAAGAAACTTACACAGTTAATTGTTCAGGTTTGGTTGAACATACCGACAGGATGTGTGATTTATCCCAACCAGCTGGTCAATTCGATACTGGTAGCCCAGATCATAACACGACACCATGTCATGGTGTTAGATCAGACCTTACGCAGGACAAATGTGGGAAAACAGAAGCTGTCCGGACCATTAAAAAAACATTGGAGAAAAGGAAGTGCTTGTTCTCCACTGAAATGCAGCTCCTGGATGGCAGCCAGCCCCTGAAAGAGAGTGATGATGTCTTGGGATGTGAATGGTCTGACTTGATTTCCACAACTTCGGGTGAACTATTGGCCTACGACACATCAATTGATGAGCATCACAGGGGAGTGCAGTTGGCTGTAAATAATGCAGAATCCTGTGGATACTTGCTGTCAAAGCTTACAGGAGATGGTTATCCTGGTGCATCCAGTACATCATATTATCAAGAACTTGTGATGGGAGAAGATCAGATCGAAAATGCACAAATATTTCAGGATGGTCAACAAAGCATCTCTACTGAAGAAATTCAGGACAATGTTTATGAAGCAAAAGGATGCATTCCGTCAGGCCACAAGGTAGCTGACGCAAAACCTTTATATTGTGTTTACATGTTACACACTTTCCCTTCACAGGTTTTGGTAGCTATGACATGTTACATATGCCTATTTCCCACCATAATGCTCTCATCCATTCCCCCCCTGTTTACTTGTTCAGGTTGAGAACCAACAACAGCGTGGTATACGAAGACGTTGTCTCATATTTGAGGCATCTGGGTTTGTTGTACAGAAAGAGGCTGTCGAGGACATGTCTATATCATGTAAAGGCAAAAGTAAAGTAGAAAGTAACATCAACCAAGCAAAACTTCAATCATGTGTACCACGTGGTATCGGTCTACATTTAAATGCACTTGCAGCAACACCAAAAGGGAAAATGGTCTGTCAAGATCCTGCGGCTTCTTTGAACCCAGGATCCACATCTGAACATGATATGCATGGGAAGTTGCTCTCTGCAGGAGAGAATTTTACCCATTCAGGTCGTGAGCTGTTAGAACTTCCGATGGATGATTCTGAAGGATTTCATGTAAATGATCGTGTTTCAAGTCAAAGTGGCAGCCCTCAAAAGAAGAGGTTCGTTTGTTCTTCTGATTATTTTGAATGGCTCCAAAGTACGTTTTGTTGCTCTCTACTTAACTGATACCGATTGGTTTAAATGCAGACGGAAAGCAGATAATGGTGATGATGGTGAGTCGTGCAAACGGTGCAGCTGCAAGAAGTCAAAGTGCTTAAAGCTGTGAGTGCTCTTTGCATATCGTAACATTTTGTGAACTTAGCCACACGAAGGGGGCGTGGAACAGACTCTTTGAGTGAATTGAAAATGTGTTGCATTCTTGACATCCTTTTGACACTGTTGTCATATGCAGTTATTGCGAATGTTTTGCTGCTGGTGTTTACTGCTCCGAACCTTGTACATGTCAAGGATGTCTGAACAAGCCTATACACGAAGAAATAGTTCTCTCCACTCGGAAGCAGATAGAGTTCCGTAACCCGCTAGCATTTGCTCCAAAAGTGATCCGGATGTCTGATGCTGGTCAGGAAAGCGGGGTGAGTTCTGTTGCGTACTGCTAGCAATTACCTCCTCCCAATTATGTTGTTCTTAAATGATTTTTTATGAATTGCAGGAAGATCCCAATAACACTCCTGCTTCAGCTCGTCATAAGAGAGGATGCAATTGCAAGAAATCAAGCTGTCTCAAAAAATACTGTGAATGCTATCAGGTACTTTAAACTGCACTTCGAACTTATGTTAAGACGGCATTATCTGAAACTGTCTGTACATCGTTACTTATGTTTAAATCTTATGTTGAATAAAAGGGAGGTGTCGGATGCTCCAGCAACTGCAGATGTGAGAGTTGCAAAAACACTTTCGGTAGAAGAGATGGTGAGCATTTAGCTTTTGCATTCTATGACCAACTGTTACATATTTAATTTTTAATTATTTTGCTTGATGCTTGACACCCTAAAAACTTTCAGTGCTATTTCCATTTAAAAAACATTTGTGTACCCTGAATCACCATAAACGTATTGGTTTGTGTTGCTTAATACTCTTCTTTTTTGCATGAGCCTTAACTGTTACTTGTATGACATTCTGGATACCTTTCTAGTTTTGTATCCTTTCCTTTAACTGTGTGCATAATGCCTTCAGTACCATAAAACATGGATCCTAAAAGTTTCACATGGAAACAAAATTATGTGATGTTTAGGTGCTTCTGTCAAACAAAATTGCATCTGATTTGAGAGAGCATTCTATTGTGTTTGAAGATGCAATAAATTATTTTTAAACTTTGTAAGGATTACACCCTGTTGTAATGTTATTTCTTTGAATATTAATGTTTTTTGCTGGTGCTTTATCAGCTGATGTTGAACTCACTGAAGAAATAAAGCAAGAAGGTGAAGAAACAAAAGGTTGTGGAGAAAAGGACAACGACCAACAGAAGCCAAATGTACAGAGCGAAGATCACCCCCTCCTTGAGCTTGTCCCAATAACACCTCCATTTGATCTTCCCAGGTTCGCTGATCACATATTTCTCCTTGGGTGCACTTGGTATCTTTGTTTACCAAATTGAATAACCAAAAATCTTTTTGCAGTTCTTTCCTGCTCAAACCTCCAAATTTCTCAAGTGCAAAGCCACCAAGACCTTCTAAACCTCGTAGCTCAAGCTCCAAGTCGTCTACCTCTAAAGCTAGAGCGACAGTTCCATCTCGCAAAATTTCCAAGGTTGCTGATAGTAGTGGTAGCAATGAGGAAATGCCACATGTACTGAGAGAAGCTACTTCTCCGGGTAACGGTGTTAAGACTACTTCACCGAACAGAAAACGAGTCTCGCCACCACATCATGCCCTCAGCATCTCCCCAAACCGAAAAGGTTGTAGGAAGTTGATATTGAAGTCAATCCCATCATTTCCATCACTCACGGTAGACACAAACAGTAGTTCGGCAGTTAACAACACTGACAGCAAACTCAGCACACCATCTATTTCTTAGGTAAGTATTTGTTTTTAAATTTTTGTGATGGTACTGAGATTAGTAATTAAATACTATATCTTGAAATTAATGGCAGTATCTTACTCACATCCTTGCCCACTGAATCAAGACCATCTTAAGGTTGTCCATCAGGCAGGAGTACGACTTGTCGTCCAAGCATGAAGTAATGCCAGAAAACTGTAATCTAGATTTTAGGGCGTAGTAACCTGTATTTGTAAAATATGTTACCTGAATAATCTGCATGTTAGATGCTGTTCTGCTGTTATTGAATTCTAGTGTTAATTCTATACAATCACCACTTGAGGAGGTTCTTCAAATTCCATGTATTTTTTCTTTCCAAACAGCTTTTGTATCCTTGAACCCACCCCTTTCATTGAACAAAGTAAGCTCTTAACCAGACAGCCCATGCGTATCCATGGGGATGGAGCCAACATGCTGTTAAGGGTTACCAAATGGCGGATGACGATTGAAGAAACAGGCACAGGCATCAAACATCACAGTACGCATTTGTATTCTAAGTAACGCGATGACAAAAGAACTATGTTGTGTTTGCTTACAGGCCGACCCTTGTTTTTCCGGTCTGTCCATGCCGGCCAATTGGATTTACAGTCTCTATTTTTGATCGATCTGCCTTTTATCTTGTCTTGGATTATTGGTTGCCATAACTAAAGTCAAATGTACACAAATGTATCTTCTACCAACATGCCAAAAACTTATGCTCTCTCTGTTCCGATTTATAAGTTGGTTTAGCTTTGTGCATGAGAATTAAAGAGTGTAAAAGGTGATATCGTGAAATGTACAAAAAAAATGAGGCGGAGAGATGAAGTATTGGAAAGAGAGAGGTGTGTTGGAAAACAAGAATAACTTATAATTTGAAAAAATTAAAGACTCAGAGTAACTTATAATTTAAGATAGATGAAGTAGCTTAAGCAACATGCGAACAGTGACCCGTTTCATCACTCATCACTACTTGGCCCCTTGTTTACTGTCAAGCAGGTATGCACGCATAACAAATCACATAACATTACGCCAACATGTTTAAGACGCGTAATGGCAAGGCGGGTCCATCCCATCGTGGCTAGATTTAACAAACCGTCAGCCTGAGTGCTTGTCAGTTTCCAAACAATCTTACAGGAGAAAATTCTTGTCTGCACGGCTCATGCTGGCAGTGGGCAAATCCATGAGTTTTAATGACGAATGCTGAACAGCTCTAGACACATGTCAATTTTTTGTTTTGAACAGCGCACATGGTGTCACTGGAACTAATTTACTCAATGTGGAGCATACTCCCTCCGCACCATAATTCTTGACGTTTTGAAAAAACTTAAGGGTCAAACATTGGAAACATAAATTGCAAATAACTTTAAAATAATTAGGTTTGAAAATGTGAAAACTATATGAATAGATTTGTCCTTAAAAAACTCTTTCATAAAAGTATACATACGCCACTTTTAAATAAAAGCTTATAGAAAAAATAGAAGTCAAAATTGCATTTTGGAGACCGTCGTTTTCCAAAACGGCAAGAATTATGTGACTAGAGGGAGTACACAGCATGCTCTACTCTAGGTTCATCAGCCAGCATACATAAAACAAATTTTCTCTGAATCTAAATATTTCTTCAGCATTGAGAGGCAAATTGGTATCTTGCTTCATTTTGCTTTCTGAATAAAGTATCTCTTTCTTTTTCAGTTGTCAATAGAAGTATCCTACACAATACACAGGTCATTTCATAGTTCATTCAGTTAACCTTCACTCATTCAAGATTTGTATTACTAGAGTTATCAAAGAAAGATCATTATGACCGCTTCCTCTGTGATTGAAAGTGATCATATCAGCATCACTCAAATATTACCTGTAATAGGCAAGGTTTTAGAAACCGGCGAAAACCGACCGGTTTTCATGGTTTTCGGTCAAACCGGTCCGGTCCTCTATAGAGTCGGGTCCGGGACCTGGCACTATAGCAAATCCAGCTAGCCGGCTGGTTTTTTTGTCAAACCGAAAACCCGCCCAGACCCGGTTTCTAAAACCTTGGTAATAGGTCACAGAAGTTTGAACCTTCTAAAAGGCTTTTATCCCACAATACACCATAGTCGCTATAGAGCCTAAAAATATGAATATGGACTAGTGTAACATTGGGGAAACACATTAATCGTAGTATTTTATTTCCTGCTTTTATACCAATGGCTTATATAGTTGTACACTTAAACATCATAAATTTAACACGGAAACAATTAAACCAAAAAACTCACTTTGTTTTGACACTGACACCGTCAGATCCAGCAATGATCACTGAACTCGCCATGTCCAAGAACAACCCATGCTCAACAACTCCTTCGAAGGCTGATATCTCCTTCCCCGCTGCTAATGCATCCTTGATTGGTGTCTTGAAGTATAAATCAACAATGTAGTTTGAGTTGTCAGTAACATAAGGCTTGTCACCTTCCATCCTCAGCTTTGCCTCAACCCCTTCATCCTTAAACAGTTCCTGCAGTCTTATTAGATTGTACTTCCAGCAGAACTGAACAACTTCCACTGGCATTGCTAGGCCACTTCCTCCCAAGCCAGTAACTAGTTTGGTCTCATCGACAATAACAATAAACTTGTCAGATGCAGCCTCAACCATCTTCTCACGAAGAAGGGCACCACCCCGTCCTTTCACAAGGTTAAGGTCAGGATCAACCTGTTTTGAGACCACAATGGAAGGAAATTAGTCATTAAAACAGTTTGAATATGAAAGGAACAAAGCAACGGAAGAGAAATCTAGAAGTATATGATAAATGATGCTGCACAAAATTGGCTTAATATTGACCATAAAGCTGCTATTTTGCAAGTTACATTTTCTTTCTTGGTTACTATCAACACTATGTGCAGCTTCCGATTTTCTATTATTTAAATGTTATTTTAATGTACTTTACAAAGGCAAAACGGCAGACTCCGACAATGCAACTTCAGATTGCTACAGTTCATCCTTCATGAAGAAAAGCCGCTTTTACTTGGTCTATACAACTGAAATATGGAGGAACACATTTTGCAATACCGGCAAGTAAGCGAAAAACTAACTGAGGTTGCAAGGGGCACATTTTAGCTTTCAGTAAATGGTGCTAACAGTATCCTTAAAAGTCTAATCACTAAACTGAGACAGGCTCTAATGCCAGCCCTCCATAATAGGAGCTGGAACGTGAGCTCCTTCATCAGCTCCCAGCAAATCCAACAGCTAAAATCATGGAGGCATTTCATTTTTGGCATACTCTGTCCCACAGTTGCCACAGAAAAAGTATCACCTAAACTTCATATTTTCGATGAAACAACAGGACCTAGATTAAGACCAACAGTTACATACTGACTCGTCTTTTACACAAGAAAAGCAGCAGAATAAGGTGCGCACAAAGTCAAACCTTCTTATCTTTGAACGTTTTCACCATAGCAGTTCTAGCACTCTAGGTACCCCTATCTACGACTGCGGAATCGTTCAAGTGAAGACAATCATCGGCTCCAAAATCAACACAAGATTTGTTTTTTACACAGAAAAAACAAGCAGGGATACAAAAGGCCGACCTCGTCGGCGCCATCGATGGCGAGGTCGATGCGGGGGTGGTCGTCGAGCGTTGACAGCGGGATGCCGAGCGACTGCGCCTGCTCGAAGGTGCGCTTGGATGTGGGCACGCCGACGATGCCGGAGAGCTTGCCCGCGGCGAGGAGCGCGCCGATCTCAGCGACGGCGAAGGCTGCCGTGGACCCGGTCCCGAGCCCCAGCACCATCCCGCTCTGCACCTGCTCGACCGCGCGCACCGCCGCCAGCCGCTTCAGGTCGTCCTGCGTCAGCGCCGCCGCCGCCGCCGGCGCGGACTGCGCGCGGAAGACGGCCAGCCGGGCACGGCGTGAGATGCTGACATGGCGCGCCGCGGCGGCCGCCGGGTGGAAGCGGACGGAGATGGCCGTGGCAGCCATGAGGTGCGTGGCTGGTGGTGGTGGGGCTCGGTCGGGTGATCCGATGTGTGTGCGTAGGAGAAGGGGGGATTGCCGGGATTGGGGGTTGGTGGTGGAGGCAGAGGAGGCGGCGACGGTGATCAAACAATTGGTTGGGTTGGTGGTACCATGGCTTTTTCTTCCTAGTAGTATTCCTTATACCATCTTTCAATAAAGAATCTTTTTTTTCCCTCCACGTAGGACCGTAGCAAACAAATTCAAGGACCTGATTGCAGCAAAATATACACTTTTGCAGGAAAATTTGGGCACCTTTTTTCTCTAGAAAAAACTCATCAAGTAAATCTGCAAATGTATTTGAGCACTAGTTCCTCTGAAAACTATCTGAATCTATCACAATATGGAGTTGATCATATGCAAATGATATAACATCGAACCTATATATAATCTGAAGAATTAATCTATCACCTGCAACTACCTAACTTCATTCTTCTTGCTTCAATTCCTCTAGAGGAAAATTATTTTTAAAGAAAATATCCTAGAGTAAAATTCTGAACAGAAACTGTATGCTCAGCAACTGACCAGATTCTTGCAAGCTGATATTCAACATTGTTACTCCCAAGCATAAACTCATGCTCAGCTACAATTTGGATGCGTGTTGTTCCTTCCCCCATGACAGCAATATCAAGTCGTTACAACGCCATAGGTAAAATTATGGGACAGAATATGGCCATCTCATTCACAATCCACGAAGTCATCCATAGTCACTATCATCAAGAGATAGCATGGTCAGAGTTTCAGCTTATATACGACAGTCGTGCTACCATTCTAGACTTCTAGTACCACCACAAAGGCAAAGTACAAACCCATAGCTGCAACAAACAACTCTTGGTACCGACACCAAAACGAAAAAAATGGAACCTGAGGCCAAGAGAACAAGACAACTCCATCTTCTCAATCATCTCTTCTTGAAGCCGTACTTCTTGCGCTCGTAGAAGAGATCGGTCTTCGCGCTTCCCAAGTTGACGATTTTGGGGCACCCATCCCGGTCCTTCTCCTGCTGCGTGCACTCCTTGCAGTAATAGGCGTCTGAGATGCCGACCCCTCCACAGATGACGCACCTGCCCTGGAATGAGCCGTAGTTGCACTCGTCGCAGACACGGACCAGTGTGCACGGACGGACGTACGAGTCGCACACAACACACTTGCCGTCTCACTTCTCGCACAGGCGGCCGATCGCAATTCCAGGCTGCTTCCGGCACATGATAAGGTCAGGGTGATGCTTTGCCATTGCTGACAGATGCTAACCTGAGAAACTATACAGGAGTTATTGATACATTATAGAAAGCAATGCCATAGTTTCTCAGTGTCAAGATGTAAAATCATGGCACTTGTTGATATAGAAGGCCATAGTTTGCAAGTAACAAAGTAATAACAAAATGGTTAAGGTTAACAACGTGATACGTAATGAAGCAGGGCCTTAATATGTCATTTAACAACCAAAACTTGCAGAAAATGATTTGATGGCAGTATACCTCCATGTAAAGAAAGGTATTAAGTCATTATTTTTTATTTGATTATTGCAGTAACTAGTATGCAAGTTATGGGAAGCAAATCCCCTACCGTACTGCGCACCACTGCCGGGTCGCTGACATGCGGGCCCGGGGGCCACCCGGCAGTGGGCGCAGCGCATGGTATGTGATCCGCTCACAAGTTATGGGAACCTGGATAGTGTGTTTTGCTTCAGCAATATACATTTTTTTGCTTTGGAAAAATCTAGATAATCACAATTGGAAATGCTATTGTCAGCTTAGCAACTTAGAAACTAGTGTGTGAAAGAACTCTACTCTCTTATAAATATTCTATAATATTTTTGGCACTTTAACATAGAAGATATATGGCCACGGCCCACGCAGGTTGGATACCGGGGTGGGAGATTAAGCACACCCATAATAAGAAATTGTGGGAATTTAGATTGACATCTAACATCTTCATAGACAGCCTGCTTGACATCTGATGTAAAGAACCTCTGATACTGCATAAACAACCAGTTTCTTCTTAATTAAAAGAAAGATTAGCACTGAGGAAGTGCCTTTTTATCCTTTCAGAGACATCAACCGCAAAAAAATTTGGTGTTGCTTGCAACAGACAACTGAATCAACAAATTGCTTCTCCTAAAGATTCAGGAAGCACATGTAAATTAGGCTCCTAATGCTAGCAGTGTAAGTGAACAATTAGCGAAAACTTGCACGGGACACTCTATGGCACCCGTAAATCGATAACAAACATCTGATATTATAGGGCTAGGAAAGTTTACACCGGTGAAAAGTAAACACGTCACTGTTCCAGATCATAGCGCTTATTTTACGATAGATGCGGGGAGTAATTTCAACATCAGTGTGTTAGAAATTGATCTCCACCTGTTTTGGTCCAACGGTTTAAATGGGCTTTTGAGCTAATCGCGCTCTGATCGGGGACGCCCAACCCATTATGCCTGGTGGGTCCCTATCGTCAGCGTCACAATAAATAGAGGTGGGGCCGGCCGAGATTCACGACCTAAGTTCGTTCGTACCGCCGCACCCCATCGACAAACCTTAAACCCGATCTGTGAGGGGGCGCTGTGCCGACGGGAAGCACCACCGCCGTCACCGGGAGATCGACGACGTCGCCGTGACTTCTACGTCACTGCCCTCTCCACCGACTGACGCTGCCCTAGCGCAGAGGACCGCACCGACAAAGGGCAGATGTCCGGATCGTCTTTCACGACTCGGGCGACTGGATTCGAAGGTATTGACCACCTCCGAACCACAGATCTATTCCCGACACGAAACTCTCGGATCTACACTCTTAGACACAGAGAAAAGAATACAACATTGGTATCGGAGCCAGATCTAGGAGTGCATCCCGACGAGTATGGAAGAACTCGCCGGAACCCTACCCGCGAGCAAAGATCCGCAAAGAAAAATTATAGCCGTCGGCTATACTGTGGCGGAAGCCTTCGGGCTCCGCGAAAGAACCGCGAAAAAAAAGAAAAAGAAAAGAAAACAGCGCCAGCAAGCGAAAAAAAAGAGAAAAGAAAACACGGGCAGCTGCGTCGCCCGGTGCGACGCGCGGGGCGTTGCCACCGCCAGAGTTTTCCGCAACAGAACGGTTGGGACGGGAAAAGAGAGCAAATGAGTTAGAGTTAGGGTTGGAAGAGAACTCCAACCCTTTTATACCCCCGAAAAAATAGCGCGTCCGTTAGATCTAGATCCAACGGTTCAGATCGCGCGATGGATAAATGGGTCAGATTTGGCAGGGAGTGCGAATTTTCAGCCTAAGCCCAGGTTGGTTTGCCTGAATTACAACAGGCCAATGGGCCAGGCCGAATTTCAACTTCGGCCCAAGAGAAAAGTTTTTCCATTTCTTTTTTAGAGGCATTTTTAATTGATTAATTAGGTAATTTATTACCTAATTAAATCTGTTAAAATTTGAACGAACGGGATAATTTTGACAGAACAGAAAAATAAAGTAAATGCTTCTGAAAATTAAAAAAATTTGTTTTCCACTGCGTACTTAAAGAAATTATTTTCATTATTAAATTCGAATCAACGGGAGAATTTAATTTTGGAAAAATAGTAATAAATTTCAGATAATTATGACATTGTTATTTTCTGACCAACGTTGATAATAAAAATATTATAATTTTTTGTAATTGACATTTTATGCATTATTTCTATTTCTGCCCAAGGATGATGTAGATTTAATGTATAATATAAAATTGTGTGTCATATTTTTTACCAACGTTGAAAATAAAACATATAATTTTATTGTTATTATGTTCTCACTTTATTTGATTTATTTATAGGCGGATACAACTTAATGAATTGTATCAAGGAGATACCCACTCTCAAAGGTGACAACTATAGAGAGTGGAAGAAAAAGATAGACCTAGTGTTTATCTTGGCTGAGGTGGACTGGGTTTTCACCACAGCATGTCCCACTGAGCCTGAGGAGGCAGTGAGGAAAGAAAATGAGGCTGATGCTGCTTGGCAGACTAGACAGAGGGACTATGCTCCCTTAAAGATGTCATATGACCTTGAGCATAGGAAATTGACAACAGCCAACAAAAAATGTATGGTTGTGATAAAGAACACGATTGATCCTGCAATTGTGGGTTCAATCTTAGAGTGTGACACCGTCACAGAGTACCTTGAAAGAATAAAGAGTCAGTTTACTGGCTCTTCAAAGACATATGTCACACAAGTTATTAAACAACTTGTGATAGAAAGGTACTCTGGTGGTAACGGTGGCATTAGAGAGCACATACTGAGAATGAGCAACATGGCATCTAAGCTCAAACCAATGGATCTGGGTCTCAAAGATGAGCTTCTTATCCATCTGATTTTTGCTTCTTTGTCAAAAGAGTTTGACATTTTTGTTGTCAACTACAATATGCAACCCGAGACATGGGACTTAAAAAAGTGCATAGCTATATGTGTGCAAGAGGAGGACAGAATTAAAGCTTCAAATGGTGGCTCTATCAACTATGTGAAGGACAACAAAAGAAAAAAATTTAACAGCTACTCCTCAAAGAACAAGGGAAAAGTCCCTGTCCATCAGCCTCAACAAAAGGAATTTGCAGTAGACAAGAATCAGTGTCTTCACTGCAAGAAGACGGGACACTACAACAAAGATTGTCCCTCCTATTTAAAGATGATCATGGCAAAGAAATGTGAGAATATTATTACCTTTATAAATGAATCCCTATAGGTGCAATATTCGAAATCCACTTGTGGATTGACTCTAGAGCAACTGTTCATGTTGCTAATTCATTGCAGGGATTTCGTTCGACGAGGACTACACAAAGAAGAGAAAGATGCATTAAAGTTGCAAATGGAGTCCAAGCTGAAGTTGAAGCCGTTGACGATCTTTCATTAGAGCTAGCTGATGGCTTTATTCTTATACTTAGAGATGTTCTCTATGTACCCTCTCTACAGAGGAATTTGATTAGTGTTTCATGTTTAGATAATGATAGTTATGATTGTTATTTTAGAAATGGCAAGTGTGAAATAATGTTTAATAAAGAATGTGTTGGTCTTGCCATCTTATAAAATGAGCTTTATTTGCTATCACTACGTGATGATGTGAATGTCGTATGCGATAATGAGAACGTTGTGTGTGAGATAAACAAATCCTCCTACATCAATGAAAATAGAAAATAAAAAAGAACTCTAGATGAGTTGTCGAAATTATGGCACTGTCGTTTGGCCTATATTTCGAGAGAGAGAATAGAAAGACTAGTTAAGAATGATATTCTTCCTCCACTAGAGTTCTCAGACTTAGAATAATGTCGAGATTGCATTAAAAAAAATAAGTAAAGAAAATTAAGAAAGATGCAAAAAGAAGCACAAGAGTTATACAAATTATCTACACAGATATTTATGGTCCTTTTTCTGTGAAGAGTATAGATGGTTACGACTCGTTCATAACATTCACGGATGATTATTCCTGATATGGATATATTTATCCAATCAAAGAAAGAAATGAAGCCTTGGATAAATTTAAGATATTTAAGACTGAAGTTGAAAACCAACACGATTTAAAGATAAAGATAGTGCGATCTGATCGGGAGGGGGGGGGAGTACTACGGTCGGCATACCCCGTATGGACAAGTTCCTGAACCTTTTGAAAGGTTTCTACAGGAAAATAGAATAGTAGCCCAGTATTCTACACCTGGCGAACCTCAGCAAAATGGAGTAGCTGAAAGACGCAACTGTACCTTGATGGATATGGTGCGAAGTATGATGAGCTATTCCACATTGCCATTGAGTTTGTGGATGGAGGCGTTAAAAACCGACATTCATATTCTTAACAGAGTACCCAGTAAATCGGTGCCAAAAACACCGTAAGAGTTATGGACAGGGAGAGTTCCCTCATTAAACCACTTACGAGTGTGGGGGAGCCCAGCTAAGGCTAAAGTATTTAACCCAAACATTGGGAAGCTTGATCCCAAAACAGTAAGTTGCCATTTTATTGGTTACCCAGAAAAGTCAAAAGGTTATCATTTCTACTGTCCAGACAGACAAACAAAGTTTGTAGAAACGAGACACGCTGTCTTCTTAGAGGATGAGATAATGAGGGGGAGCATGATAGCTCGAGAGATTGATTTTGAAGAGAAGCGGGTATACGCGCCTGATCCGATGATTCAAGAGCCATTCTTTACAGTACCTGCTATCACTGCACCGACAGTGCGAGATACTGTGGTGCAAGCACCTGTTATTGTTACTTCTGTGGCAATAATGAATGAAAATGAGGAACCTGTTTCTTAGGATCTTATAGAACCCGCTGCCACAGATGAGAGAGAGTAACAATAGCCTCAAACAGAAAATGTACAAAATGAAGAGGCCCCGAGGAGGTCTCAAAGAGTAAGAAGATCAGCTATTCCTGATGACTATGAAGTTTATCAGACAGAAAAATTTTAAATGGAGGATGATCCCACCTCATTTAAAGAAGCTATAAGAAGCGAAAACTCTTTAAAATGGTTTGAAGCCATGGAAGAAAAAATGAAGTCTATAAAGGCTAATAAAGTCTGAGACTTGGAAGTAATTCCTAAAGGAGCCAAAACAGTAGGCTGCAAATGGGTCTACAAGACAAAACTCGACTCTCAAGGGAATGTAAAAAGATATAAAGCACAACTCGTAGCAAAAAGATTTACTAAAGAGAAGGGATTGATTACAATGAGACCTTTTCTTCGGTCTCATGTAAAGATTTCTTCAGAGTCATAATGGCACTAGTGGCTCATTATAATTTAGAGTTACATCAGATAGATGTAAAGACAGCATTTCTCAATGGGGATTTGGAGGAAAATGTTTACATGGCACAACCGAAAGGTTTTGTCATGGAAGGAAATGAAAGAATGGGATGCCGTCTAAAGAAATCGATTTATGGGTTAAAGCAAGCTTCAAGACAATGGTACTTGAAGTTTGATAGCACGATAAAGAAATTTGGGTTTAAAGAAAATATTGAGGACAACTGTGTTTACTCAAAGTTTAAAGATAGGAAGTTTATCTTCCTAATCCTGTATGTGGATGATATCCTACTAGCTAGTAGTGACGTCAGTCTGCTACTGGAGACAAAGAAGATTTTGTTCTCAAACTTTGATATGAAAGATCTTGTTAAAGCTTCTTTCATTCTGGGAATCGAAATTCATCGAGATAGAAACAAAGGGGTATTAGGACTGTCACAAAAAGCATACATAGAGAAAGTATTAAAGAAATATGGTATGCATAAATGTAGTCCATCACCTGCACCTATAGTCAAGGGCGACAGATATGGAGATTTTCAATGCCTCAGGAACCAATATAAGATCGATCAAATGAAAGTAGTTCCATATGCTTCAGCTGTCGAAAGCTTACAGTATGCTCAAGTATGTACACGCCCTGACTTAGTATTTGTTACTGGGTTACTTGGCAGATTCCAGAGCAATCTTGAAATAGAGCATTGAAAATTAATAAAGAAAGTCTTGCGCTATTTGCAAAGAACAAAAAGCCTCATGATGACATACAGAATATCAGATTCACTCCATATAGTGGGGTACACAGATTCTGATTATGCGGGAGATGATAGAAAGTCTACATCCGGATATGTGTTTACTCTCACTGGAGGAGCTATTTCGTAGAAAAGCTCAAAGCAAACCGTCACTACATCGTCCACAATGTATGCCGAGTTTGTAGCATGTTATAAGGCTACGGGGCAGGTGAACTGGCTTAAGAAGTTCATACCCGGTTTAAAAGTGGTTGACGACATCCACGGACCACTTAAATTGTACTGCGATAATGAACCCGCAGTAACGTATGCACACAACAATAAGTCAAGTGGTGCTGCCAAACACATTGACATAACGTACTATGTTGTGAAAGATAAAGTTCGGGGTCAGATCATAAGTCTTGAGCATACAAGCACCGCAAAGATGCTAGCGGATCCGCTTACTAAAGGCTTACCACCCAAAGTATTCATTTAACATGTTGCCGGCATGGGTTTAAGGGAAAGCCCGTGATTTCTGAATTAAAAGATGGCTCAAAATGTATAGTAACTATTTCAGAACAGAAAAGTGTATTGTAGCTGTTAAATCTATCGGCGATTGACCGTGATGATGAGACAGTTCTATGCTTTAATCTGTAATGGAATGAGTAAAGTTAAAAAGTAATAAAGATAAAAGTATAAAGTGAGATCAAGGGGGAGAATGTTAGAAATTGATCTCCACCCGTTTTGACCCAACGGCTTAAATGGACCCTTGACCTAATCGCGCTCTGATCGAGGGCGCCCAGCCCATTATGGCTGGTGGGCCCCTGGCGCCAGCGCCACAATAAATAGAGGTGAGGGGCCGGCCGGGACTCATGACCTAAGTTCATCCGTACCGCCGCACCCCACCGACAAACCCTAAACCCGATCTGTGAGGGGGTGCTGTGCCCACGAGAAGCACCACCGCCGTCACTGAGAGATCGACGACGTCGCCGTGACTTCTACGCCATTGCCCTCTCCACCGACCGACGCTGCCCTAGCGCAGAGGATCGCACCGACAAAGGGTAGGTGGCCGGATCGTCTTCCACGACTCTGGCGACCGGATCCGAAGGTATTGACCACCTCCGAACCACATATCTATTCCCGACACGAAACTCTCGGATCTACACTCCTAGACACAGAGAAAAGAATATAACACAGTGCTGTTCCCTGAACGGCGATGGTGTGTGTACAAGCGCGTGCTAGCCAAGCAAAAACATGGCATCGACCAGCAAGGTAGCAACTGCATTGGAAAAACATAGCGTACCAGGAAGTTTTAGGATCAAACGCTTACCAGCGAGGAGATCAGGTAAGAGAAGAAACCAGGATGGATGCCCGCCCGGACTCCGCAAGACAGGCAGGAGTGTAAGGAGCTACGGCGTGTCGCGGGTGGAGCGGGTCGGAGTGAGGGCGCCGGCGGGCGGTGGCTGGCAGCTGGAGGAGAGGGAAGACTGAAGAGACTGCGAGGACTTTAGAGGACTCGGACACTTGGCGCGTGGAGAGAAGCCCAATTATCTCATGTCGGGCTGCGAGGGAAGCCCACTCCAACCGTGGATCTCTTCTCGGGCTGCTTGTGTGAGAAACCATCAAGTTGGCCCAACCCAAGCGAGTGTGTACATGAACTACGACCAGAACCGATGAGCAACTAGGGATGAAAATGAGACGATAAATTTCCGTTCTGTCCCGGTTCTGAAACTATTTTTTCTTGACCATTTTTGACTCGATTAAAATTTAGACGGAACGAGAACGAAAATGGGATCAGAGTTGTTGGGACGAAACGGAAATAGGATGAACGTTTTTTCCAACCGTTTTCAGATTTATCATTTTTATCGATTATTTCCTGTATTTTCCCATTTTATTACACCTGAAAATAGAATTAAAACTCAGGATAGAAATATTTTGTCAGTCAAACTCAACCTAAGCATGTCTATCTAAAGTTATGAACCTTAATCCTATCGATTAAATGAACAACACTCCGCATGATCATAGTCAGATACCAAGCGATCATGATTTCGTTTCTTATTACATTGCAATGTAACAATTCATGTTTCTGAATAAAGAAGCCAACCTATTCAAGTCCGAAATTATGGAATCCGAGCTCAAATCTTCAAGCAGGTTCAAATTTTAAATTTAAATTCAAATTTCAAATCTTCAAGTTCAAAAATTTTCAAAGACATTTGTGAATAAATTTTCCATTTGAAAGGTTTTACAAAGTCTTGAATTTAGAAATTTTCTTTAAAATTTTATTTAAAGGTTAAAAAGGCCCCAAACAGAATTTTTTTTAACAGGTTGCTGATTTCCGAATATTATAAAATAAAATTATTTTCGAATCTGAACTTGGGCCCAAAATAAAAGTTGTTGCTTTTCAAAAGTTCTACCAACCTGCCAAATTTCAGAAATTTTAGAGCTCAGGAAGTGTGCATTTGGATAAAAACATAGCACTGTGCTGAAATTCCGGGTTAACTCGAGGAAAATCAGAAAAAGAAAAATTCCGCGGACCCCATCTGTCAGCCTCACTGTACGTCTTTCTTCCACCCTTGAGCAGCCACGCATTTCTCTGGCTTGCCCGCATGCTGCCACCGCGATGTCCAGCTGCCGCGCACGCCCGAGTGCCCGACTGCATGCGCTCCACGCGTCCTGGGCGAGTCCCTCGCAGGGACATGACATTTATTCCGTGTCATTCACCCGTCGCCTCTCTCTCGCACCCGAGTTCGGCCCCGCGACCTCATCGCCGTGGAGTGCCCCCAACCGAGCCTCCCCGGCCTCCATGCTTCAACGGGAAGCTGCGCCGGCACCATCTCCCGCTCTCCCACACCACAGCTCGCCCCCCTCTTCCTCTGAGGACGCCGGAAGCAGACTTTTCCCCAATTTCAAAGTTTCAACCGACACCGTCTGTCTTCTTCAAATTCGGCGCACCCCGGGTGGGATTCCTCTGAGTATCCTCTCAATCCGTGTTTTCCACACCCAGGGCCATCTCTTGGGCAACATAATCGCTCCATTTATTGGGCATTTGTGCAGGGATTTTTAGAGATCGACGCGCCGGTCGCCGGGACTGCTCCACCCTGCCGGCGAGCGCCCCTCTCCGGCCACTTTCCAAGCCGACAGCACCCGCGCCGCCCTTCTGTGCGAGCTCCAGTGAAGCTGTAGGGCCAGATTTCCTTGACTTTCATCGATTCGTTGGAGTTTCTGACGCCGCCGGAGTTCAACTTCCGTCGCCGCTCGCCGCCGACCGCCTTCCGGTGAGTTGCTCCGGCCGTTGACCTAGCAGCTGAGTCCCCTGTGCACCGTAGTTCGTTTTGGAGTTGGGATCCGACCACGCGGCCGCCGGCGACCCGGCCGGCCACCCCACCATGGCCGAGCTGGCCAGCTCGTGCCTGGACCGGATCCGGTGCGGCCTAGACCGGATCCCGTGCGGCAAGCATGTGGCCGCCCGTGTGGCGAGCCCCCAGAGGCCACCACGTGGCCCGTCCGGCTGGGATTTTTATTTATTTCAATAAATGATTTATTTAATTGCTCAAAAATTGCTTCAAGCTTGTAAAAATCGTAGAAACTTCATTATAGCTCGAAAAATTATGAAATAAATTTTGTTAGGATCCTCTCAACTAGAACAATATTTTGAAGCTAACTGTTTTTTATTTTATGCATAAAAAATTAATTTAATTAATTTAGATCACATAATAATTCATTAATACATTGTAATTATTCCTTGGCATGTTAAAATCATAAAAGGTTTACTTTTCTGTTTTTAGTCAAACTTTATGTTTTAGAAAAGTTGTATATTTAATTTCATTAAAATACCTTTATAAATGTTTTATTTCTTTAAATAGCATTTAATTTATTATAAATTCATTTGATTTCAATAAATCCTGAAAATTTCTCAAAAATTAGTTTAGGACCTTTCTGATTTTGTGAAAAACTCAAATTATATTTTATGTTTCCAAAAACCATTTTAAAGAAGTTTGATAACTAAATTTAATAGTCGTCTTTTGAAAATAAAAAACTGTCATCGCATGTGATTTTAATTCAAATTAAAAACTATCATAATTCATTTCTTTGCATATCATTCATGTATAGGACCCGACTCACACAAAGAGGAGTTTGGAGTTGTTCCTTTAGCAAAGGAAGCAAACTGTGAACAAGCCCAGGCCAGCCCCGATGCATTAACCCCTTTTTAAAGTTTTTATTTTATCACTGTATATGATATAGACAATGTACTGCGCATTAAATTGTAGGAATTATTTGTAAACCTAGAATTGCATGCTAGATACCTTATTATCCATGTCGAGTGTTGTTGGTACGGGTAACTCGATGTAGAGATAGGCTAAGTTTTAGTTCACGGTAGAAGTCGAGTGAATAGAAAGTCACTCGCGAGCTATAGAAGTCGAGTGAAGGGATAGTCACTCGTGAGCTATAGAAGTCAAGTGAATGGATAGTCACTCGCGAGCTATAGAAGTCGAGTGAATGAAAAGTCACTCGTAAGCTATAGCTTTACCACACATTAATTAACTAACCTGAGACCAGGTGGGGACAGCATATAAAAGGATTTGAAAAGGCTGGGCTTTCGCGGTGGTAGCCTCGTCTGTGTCGTTAAGGACCGATTCGAGCGTGGCCCTGTTGAATAAGTTTGAACGTACCAAATACATAATAGAATTATGGGCTAAAAAACCGATGTAGCTCAATATCCATAGTGGTTGGACATACCCCTACTTCTCTTTGGATGGTAAGTGGAGGAGAGACTTGGATCTAACCATGGACATGTCCTGCATGGTGGTCGCATGGAGAACCATGTTCTTGGGAGAAGTAGGCTTCGGACCGGCTCTATGGTTTTGTTGTGAAAGGTGGTCACGTGTGACTTCCAAGAAGCGCGTATGTATCGTGTATTTCGGATTTTTTCAGCCGGTGTAAATCGATTATAATCGCTGCCTCTCACAGTAACGAGTGCCGGTTCTTCGCTGTGTCATGTCGTAGTAAAAATATTACTACTACTACTAATAATAATAATAATAATAATAATATAGACTGTTTCTTTAGTTTATAGCAATTGCTTGACAACCATGTTTGATATATATTGTTTTATAGCGCAAATTAAATTTTCATTACGTAAACTTAATTTACCGCTAAAACTTGAATATAAGGACTCACTATATTAGCGATGGTTTTGCAAATGGCCATTCTATATGAGTCAGCCTTTTTATATCCTTAGAGTCGGTTGTAGTTGGCCACGTTGATGGGTAAGACTTGCTGAGCATTTGAATGTTCAGGGCTTCGCTCTTTGTGGTTTTGTGTGCAGGTGGTTTCTCTCTCTCCTCTGGACCAACTGGCAGAAGCAACCTCGAAGATGGCTATGTCCGTTGGGAGGCTTACTCGCCGTGCTACTATTTGTGTGTGCATGGGCTCGATTGCATCTTATGCATAGTCTCTAGGAGACCGTAATTTATGTTATCGCTTCCGTGCTTTCAAAAATCTTGATTTTATAAATTTAAGCAATAGTTTATAGTATATTTTTATCGTGATTGAGTTGAACTGTTAGTTCTCGCATCGTCGAGTGACACCCGATAATATTCTGGGATCGATGGATCGTATCTTATTTGGGGTGGTCTGTCACATATAATTTACTATCTAGTCATCTATGTTATTGTTTAAAACTATATTTAATAGCTAATATTTGTTTAACTCTATTTATCTATACAACTCAATATTATTATTTTTCGTTCGTTTTCATCCCTACTCACAACTAGAAGAGAAAACAGACTCCTGTCTTTCCTCTCGAGACTTCCTTGCAACAGTAGAGAGCGGCGACAAGAGGCGATTTGGTTCCGGTGCCGATGTCCTCCGCTCTCCGTCCGCTCCGACGGCCAGTTCGACATCGGTGAGGATGGGGAGCGAGGATTGACGCGACCGGTGTACATATTCCTAGCTAATCTAGTAGATCTAGTTAGTTTAGTTGAAGTTTCCTCGTCGGTGGCGACGTCGTTGTGTCCCGCGAGGTTCTGCTCCCTCTAGATGACGGTCAGTGCTTTCTTCTTCCATTGGAGCTCTGCTCTGTTATCTGTGAGGTATTTCTATACCAACTTTCAAAAGGGTTGGATTTACTTTCCCTTTTATGAGATATTTTGCCGTGTGTGCACCACGGAGTCACCGTCCTCAAGTCTGGGTCCCTGCTCTCTGTCGATTGGAATCTGCTGTGGAGGCAAAAAGCGTCAGATTCCTATTGTGGAGTTGAAGCTGCGGCAGATGGTCGCCATCTTGCCTGTCCGTTCAACGATCTACGGTGCGTTCTTCTATGGATCGTGCTACTCGTGGCGCTTAAAAAAAATCTGATGTTGCTTCGTCCGTCCGGGTTTTGGCTTCGAGCTTCCTCAGGCCAATTTGAGAGGCGGAGACATCAGGGATATGGAGCTCTTGTAATGTGCTGCAATGTAATTTTCTTTTATTTGAAGAGTTCTCTAAATGGGGGATGGATGTAAAATTATCTAATCATATCTAATAAATCCAACCCATTCTCAAAAAAAAAAAAAAACTAGAAGAGAAAACGAGCCAAAAAAGATCTGTTACGCACACAACAGAAATGCATGCATCAAAGCGCTGAAATCCAGCTCCACGAGTAGGATCGACGGAGGTCTCAATAGAAGTTTAGGTAGTGTTTGGTTTCAGGATGAAATGATGCGTGGATGGCACCATCCTGGATGGAATCAGGTTCCTGCGTTTGGTTGGCTGAACTATACCAATCCATTTAGGATGCGTTGGTTCAGATTATGAGAATATTCTTTCTAGATGCTGTACCGTTCCGTTCGAGAAAAAGACCCAACGATCTCGTCCAAGTTCTGTTAGCTCTGATAATCACTCATGATTAGTGATTATTAGTGGGTTTTTTTTCCGAACGGAGGACACCCCATTTCCATTATGAAACATAACAGAAGTGAAGTCTTATTACAAGCCGAAACAGGTCTAACGACCCAGAAAGCAAAACAAGTCTCAGAACATAAATGTATGACCATGACAGAAAGAACTAGACATAAGCCACCGCCAAACATGGCCGGCTAATTTCGCAAAACGCCATCAACTGGAAGCCTCCAAATTGAGACAATGAAAGACGATCAGCAACCGCATCAAGAGGTCTTCGCGTTCTCCTCTTTAGCTTTGTCCTCCTCCTCTTCTTGGCAGTTGCAGCAGTCTGGTTGAGTTGGGATTCTGAATTCCCTCCATTAACCGTCTGCAGCTAGCTTTCGACGCCCTTGATGAGATCTTCCTTTGAGAGGTCCTTCAATAAACCTGCCCAATATTTATGCAATCTGCAGACATGGTAAATAATCTCTTTAGGATGGGACAGGAGTTTTCGATCAAAACAAGTTGTGTTCCTGGTTTTCCAATCGCCCATGTAATAGCAGCAAACCCAAGAAAATGCAATTCGTTACCATCTGGTAACAGATTTTTTAACCATGCATAGGCTTGATTAGGAGAACTGGGGATGCAGTTTGTGCCCAAACAAACCCCTACATAATCCCAAACAACCTTAGCAATGGGGCACTGAAAAAAAAGGTGAATGGCAGACTCCTCCTGCGTACAACACTCACAACAGTTCACCCCAGGCCAATTCCTCTTCTTCATATTATCCCTTGTTAGGACTGCACTCTGCTCTAAGAGCCACAAGAATATCTTAATCTTCAAAGGAATTTTGGCTCTCCAAATATGGGAATTTGGATTGTGTCTGTAACCAGCAAAGATTTTTTTTATATAGGGACTGAACTGTGAATCTCCCCATATTGTGAAGCATCCATTCAGTAAGATTAGTTTCAGAACTGAATTGATACTCACTAACCTTTTGAATTATCATATTCCAAGAATGTTGTTGATTGTCAGTAAACCATCTTGTAAAAGACAAGTTCCAGGATCTGTTAGAACTTTCAGAAATGGTGATCCCCTTATCATTGCATATGTCATATATATCATGGTGTAATTCAGTTAGAGGTTTATCATATAACCAACTGTCTTCCCAAAATAAAGTTTTCTGGCCATTTCCAACAATTCTTTTTCTGCCAAGAAGGTATAAAATTTTAATTTTCTGGAGATCACTACAGCAAGGTGAGTCGTTTTGCTTGTGTTTCACCTCATAGATGGAGGAGTTTTGTAAATACTTCTTTTTAACGAACTCTTGCCATAAACCTTCCTCCATCTCTCATTTCCACCACCGTTTGCAAAGTAAACAGTAGTTCATAATCATCAAATATTTAATACCCAGACCCCCCTTACTTTTGGGTTTACAAATTTTCTCCCAATAGACTAGATGATATTTTCTCTTAGTACCTCCCCTTTGCCAAAAGAATTTCTTTCTGGCTTTGTCAATCTCACAAATAATAGTATTTGGAAGCATGTACATCGACATGTGATAGATAGGGGGTGGCTTGCGTTAATAAGGGTTAATCTTCCCCCAAAAGACATAGACCCCCCTTCCACACATCTAATTTCTTGGAAATTTTTTTAGAGAGCATGTTTCAATCTTTAACATATATTCTGGAAGGTCCAACTGGAACTCCCAGCTACTTAATAGGAAAATAATTCACCTGGCAGTGAAAAAGATCAGCATAATCCTAAGCTATATCATTATCACCACCTATCATCACCGTCTCACTTTTTTGAAAGTTGATTTTCAATCCTGACATCAATTCAAAGAGGTATAGCAATAATTTCACATTCACTGCTTTTGCTATGTCATGATTGAGGCATAGGATTTTATCATTCGCGTATTGCATAATAGCAACACCATTCTCTATGAGATGAGGGACTAGCCCTGCGATCAGTCCAGTTTGTTGGGCTCTATGAAACATATTAGTAAGACAATCAGCCGCTATATTAAACAAAAAGGGGGATAGAGGGTCTCCTTGTCTCACCCTTTTATAGCTGCTAAAGTAGTTCCCCATTTGATTATTAAGTTTGACACTAAGAGTTCCATTACTAACAACCTGTTTTAACCAAGATAACCAGACAGGGCTAAACTTTTTAATCTCAAGACACTTGAAAAGAAACTCCCAATTAACTTTGGCATAGGCCTTTTCAAAATCTAACTTCAACACCACCCCAATCTGGTTTTGTCTTTTAGTCTCATGTAACACTTCATGGAGTGCCACAATCCCATTCATAATGTTTTTGTTTGGTATGAAAGCATTTTGGCATTTGTCAATTAGCTTATGCGTAAAAGGTTCTAATCTTATGGTTAAGACCTTTGTAATCAACTTGTAGATACAGTTCAAAAGGCAAATAGGCCTGAACAATTGAATTCTGTCTGCTTCATCAGTTTTAGGGAGATGAGTTATGATGCCATAGTTTAGGCGGCTAATATAGAAGTCCTCAAACAACTGTAAGATATCATCTTTCACAATGTCCCAACACTTTTGAAAAAATTCAATGGGAAAGCCATCAGGCCCTGGAGTCTTATTTGTCTCCATATCAAACAGTGCATATTTAATTTCTTTTTCTGAAAATTTCTTCCCTAAGATATCAATATCTTCTTCATTAAGTTTACTATCCTCTCCCCAAATATTAGGGTCCAAAGCAACTAAATTGCCAGGAGCTTTCCCAACAAGGGTTTTATAGTAATCAGTGGCATGTTGCAACAGAGCCTTATCTCCCATAATGGTGGTATCTCCATTTTTTAAACTGAAAACAGTATTTTTTCCTTTTTCTACCATTAGCAATTCTATGGAAGTATTCTGTATTATTATCACCTTGTAATAGCCATTTCGACTGAGTCCTCTTATGCCAGTACATTTCCTCATCAGAGTAAATTTGTAGTAACTTTGCTGAAATGTCAACTTTTCTTTTAGATTGGTAAGGAGATAAGGATTTTTTTTCTCTTCTAATTTCTCCAACTCAGATAACTCAGATAAGATCTGTTTTTTTCCTTTTTTTTCTGCTTTCTAGCAAGGTTAAAGCCCCAACCCTTAAGGGAGTTTTTAACTTTCTTAAGCTTTTGTTGGAAGACATCTATACTGTCTCCTCTGATGCTATGATCATCCCAGATTCTTTTCATGTGATCCATAAATTCAGGTTGCTGAAACCAAGTAAGCTCAAATTTAAATGGATGAACCACTTTTTGTTTTTTCTTGCACAAGGACACAATAAGCATAATATGGCCAGATGACTCTCTACGAAGTTTTTGAACAGTCACAAGGGGGGACATTTTCTCCCAATCATCTGTGACCACGATTCGATCCAGTTTTTCCATAGTTAGAGAAGCATGGTTATTAGACCATGTATATAAACCACCACTCATAGCTAGTTCTCTAAGCCCATGAGCATGAATCACAGTATTGAACATGGTAGAAGCCTGTGGTAAAATGCAAGGCTTTTCTTTTCATGACAATACCTAAGGAGGTTAAAATCTCCACCCAAAATCATGGGATAGGATTTATGAGAACAAAAGGAAGCTAATTCAACTAGTAAATCTTGTTTGTCTTCGTTTTGTGGTGGCCCATACACATTCAACAAGCACCACTCCCTTTTGGAATCTTTTTCTCTAATAACAGTTTCAAGGATAAAGACCCCTCTAGTCATTGATATAATCTCAATGCTATTTGAAAAAGTACCAGTGAGTAGGCCACCTTCCCTACCCCGTGATGGGATCCAATGCCACTGATAAGCTTCAAAAGGGTCCAACTTCTTGAGAAAACAAGGAGAATAACTTTTCTTAATAGTTTCTTGAAAACAGACAAATGTAGGGTGATGCTCGGCTATAAGCTCTTTAATACGGGTAGGCATTCCTCTCTTGCCTACCCCCCTGACATTCCAAAAGAAACCTAACATTTTAAATTTTGTTTTCCTTTCTTCTTTACCTCCCTCACAGGCCTCTTTGAGATGATAGAAGGATTTGCACTGGACCCTGCCCTCAGAGATCCCTTATTCTGTTGTTTTTTGGAAATGGCCACCCTACATTGTTTCTTAGAGAACTTCTTCGAACTAACAACAACAAAATCATAAGGATCAGAGTATTCCTCTGATTCCATCCATTGTAGGAGCTTAGGGGATGATTCTTCCTCTACAATTTCTTGGATTTTAGTAGAATTTTTAACAGTTTCTTTAGCAAGAAGCATACATCTAGCATCTTCCACAGCTTTAACTAAATTTATCACTTCTAAATCGGAGGATTGCAAAATAGCACCCATGTCATTTGCTTTCTGAGCTATATTATCATCAGACAACACAACAAAAGAGTTTTTGGAATTAAAAATATGTTGAGAGGGTTTAAGAGAAGGGCCTCCAGGATAGTCCCCTGTCCTCCAACATTTCTCTGAAAGTGCCTGGTTGGAGCTGTCACTTTACTAGTAATTCTAGCTTTAGGCTTGATATTCTCCACAAGTACCTGAGGTATTGGTGCATCAAGTTGGTTTTCCTCTATCTCATTTTCCTTAACCTCCACAGCTTTCCCAATGACTGCTTGAATTACAGAGATAACATTCTCTTCTTGTGTTTGTGGCACCGGAATGACATGATCTCCCCTCTCAGGTTTCATAACACTCAGGACTAGCTGCAAGAGTAGATGGCTCATTGTAAAACTTTTCCCCCATAATATCAAGAATTTTTTCAGGATTCTGCAGGGATGAGCACGTCATCATCCATGAATGATTACTACCAGTCTCAAACTTTCTATCGACTCTTCTGTGCTTAGAATGAGGTGGACTGTTAGGGAAATCATCCTCTTCCTCCGTGACATCTAAATCTCTCATAGCCTCTATTTTGTCACCCTCAGAACCATCTGCTTCAGAAGTATCTAGAACAGTAGAAGTACTAGTCTTTGATCCCATTTTAGACATAAATATCTTAGGAGGGACAGACATCACATGAAGTGAGAAAGCAGTTCTCTTGTAAGTCATGGCCCCTGATTTGAAAAGATTGGAATTCTGAGATGATTTACCAGTCTCCTCTCGAATGGTAGTCTTCTTCACATCATCATCAGGACCAGAAGTATTCTTGTCCCCCTGCTGAATCTTGATGGCAGAGGCTTGACCTGGTATTGAATTTTCCATGGGAAATTCTCTTTGAAAGAGGAAGTCATAGAAATATTCCCCTATCTGACCTTCAGCCACTGCTGGAATCTTAGTGATATCACTGCATCTAATCTTGATTCTCACATATTCTCTCATGAGACTAGACTCATCATACTCCATTGTTTTTCCAACTAATGAACCCACATAACAGACTACAGATCTAGATCTACTTTCAAAAGAAATCCTTCTTACTCTGAACCAAGCTTGTTGTAAAGCTCCCTTAGCTCCAACTGTCGGATCCCAGGGCTTGATACTCACACTAGCTTTGTGCATTGAAGCTCAAAACTCTTTAAATGAGACAACTCCTCAATCTTTCTTGCACTGGGGAAACACATACTGAACTGATTCTCACTCTACTTCTTAACTCGGCATCTCCAACCAAGCGCAAAGATCGCCTGAAGCTCCTACTCAATCTGATATGCAGTGGCTAAGCCTTCAGTTACTCTGATCAGAGCAGTGTTGTTCTTCTCTTTGAGAGCTGCGGCATTTGGGACATTCTCAATAGCAAAGAAACCCTGGCTTTTAGCCTGTGCTCCACGTAGTTGTGCCACATACTCCCAATGTTTTTTCAGAGGGCAGAGTTTAACTCCATGGTTCTCAATGTTGCAGATCTTACACTTAGCCATAGAAGGACAAGCAGCCACAAGATATTCAAAGGAACCACATACATAACAACTCCCTTCTCCTTCTTGTCCAAAAGGACCTGGCTGAACCCATGAGCTATTCTCAGCTTGGTATCCCACATGACCCCCACCAGAACCATACTGTTGAGTATTAGCCATAGCTTGAGAAGAAGAACCAACACCACCCATGTTCTGAACTGCCTTCTCACACCATTGCTTTATCGTAGGTTCCTGATGTGACTCCTGCTTTGGGATCCATTTCCTGTGACCTTGAGCACCTGCTCCATGCCCTTCAGGAGAAACCCTACCACCTGTTTGTGAAGGTCCAGCACCCAGATTGATATCACCAGCCTCAACAATTTTGCCTTCACCAGCCACACCAATCTCTGATTGTGGATCTGAAGTGTTGGCCTGTCCCCATGCTCGGGCTTGAGGATTGACCTGTTGCACATTACCCCCATCAGGCATGAAGCCGCCTCTACAACCTCCCCTACCAAAACCTCTCTGCCCATGGAAGCGGTTCGGACGAAGGAAGGTTCTCCCCGCACCTCGACCCCAACGCCCTTGACCATGAGATCCAGCAGTTATATCGACGAACACCACTGGCGCTTTAGGAACAACCGGCGAGGAGGTGACCGCAGTGAACGATCTCGAATCGCCTCCGATGGTACCACACCACCTTGAATCAGTAGGCTTAGAGGAAACGCGTTTGAAAAAACCTCGAAGCGAAGGGAAATTCGGTGGAGGGCATACCGAAAACGCCTGGAGATCCCACGATCGCCCCAAATCGCCCTCGCTAGGGTTAGGGTTCGAGAAACCCTCAACAACAGAAGAATTACCAACCGGCGCCGTCTCCCCCGATGAACATGAGGCCGCCTGGCACTCTCTCAGAGACTGATCCGCAGGTCCGCCATTGTCAGTAGGAATTTTTCCTCCAAGCCCCATATCAACCGTGGAATTCCGAACACGAGCAACAGAATCGCGTGACCAGAGATGAGAACGTGACGGGAAAAACGCGTACCGATCTGGAGATCCATCCGCAGCCTTCTCTACAACATCCTACGGCACACCGCAAGGAGATGACGTGGGCGGGCACACCGACGATCCTGCACTGATCGACGGCGGCGCAACCTCTATCCGTCGCGACGGTTGACGCGGGGACGGTGGGCGCAACGAGGCTGTCGCGAGAGAGCGCCATCCGACCCTGTCTCCATCCGACACTTCTTTATTTATGTTATGCCATCGGACCGGCTCCAAAAGAAAATATAGGCGAACAGGGTTATTGTAATGTATTAACAAAATTATCATTATAATTAAATATTAATACTATAAACATTAATTACCATATCTTTTATTATTATTAGTGGTAACTCAAGTTATAATTCAAGGTGATTAAGTAATAATTAATACTAATTATTATATTTTTAAATGTCTATAAATATTTAAAATATTATTATTACAAATAATAATAGTTAAATATAAATATTTTAAATAATTAAAATATATCTATGTACCATTCTATACATTCAACCAAACAAAATCATACCATCTCATACAACTAACCAAACACATGTACCATCTTATACAACTAACCAAACATTCAACTTAAACCATTCCATCCGAGGTCATCTCTCGTACAACTAACCAAACATCCAACTTAACCATTCCATTCGAGATCATCTCGTCGGCTGAACCGTCCTGTCCAAGACAAGTTTCATACAACCAACCAAACACTATAGCTTTTATTGACTTACACTTTGACCACTGATTTTATAAATTTGGTTAAATTGAAAAATCTAGTATTTGTACTTTTATATTCATCAAAAAAATACTTTTATAATATATATAATTTATGTCATTAAACTTAATTAAATTTATCAAAATTATTTATCAAAGTCGTAGTCAACAAAAAATAGAAATAAACTTCTAATGGAAAGGAGGCAGTACTCCCAAAGAACACAACTCAACAAGAAACTCCGTCAACGACCACACTCAACTCAGCAGTAACCATACTTTTTCATGTTTTTTTTTTTGGAGAATAGCAACAACCATTCTTGTGGCAACTAGCAACGCAGCTATAAAATTGTTGGAACTGGTAGTTCTAGACACGGAGGAGATTAAAGATTAACCAACAAGAGCATACAAGGGCACGGTATTCACAACATGAGACCAGATGCGTGGGCGATGACACGCCTACTCGGTGGCTCTGAAGAGGGTCATCAGGGACAGGAAGAGGTTGATGACGTCCAGGTAGAGGGAGACCGCGGCCCAGACGTACTGGTCGTACGTGTAGCGCTTGATGATGTTGTCCGTGTCGTAGACGATGTACCCGCTGAAGATGAGGGATGCCAGTGCGCCGTAGATCATCTGGGAGATCTTGCCCAGTGGGAACAGGATCTGCACATGCACAAGGCCATCCTCAGTGCGAGTATAAAACAGGGGGATTCGGTGGAAAGTAAACAGTATCGCATTGTGATGGAACTCAGAATGATGCTGCAATAACAGAAACTTATCTGACCTGGATGAATGCAAACACAAGCAGCACAATGAGGGAGGCGAACAGGAAAGGGCCGAGGAATGCAAAGTCTTGACCCCTCCTTGCGGCCCAGAAAGTGTAAGCAGTCAGGCTGACTACAACCACCGTTGTGAGAATTGCAGACAATAGAATGACCTTGCCTGTCGACACAGCAATATCAGTATTTGGTAGAGCACTAGACCACAGAAAATCATCTCTCTTACAAAAAGCAAAACATATGAAGGATCTAAGAATGACCAGAATTACCAACCAATACATAGCATGAACACCCCGTAAGAGGTGTGTACAGTAGAAGAGGATGAGCAAAAGTGCATGATTGATTATCCTAATTATTGACAAATTTGCAATAAAAAACATAAAAATTGGGACAGAAACAATAAGTAAATTACTCTTTATAATATACATGCTGACTCCTCTTTATAATATACAAACTTGCAATTTTTTTTTTGAGAATTACAAACTTGCAAGTTTTTTTTTTTTTTGAGAATTACAAACTTGCAAGTTTAACTGAATAGTGTGACCCAATCAAAGGTCAATCTCGCAATAAAGCAAAAGAAGAACAAAGCTAAGAAGAAAAATTAATAAAGTACTATTCTTGGGGGAGCTGGCTGGCATTCCAAGTGCATTCCACGAATTTAAGTGAACAGCCTTTCACAGTGGTGATACACCCAAGCGGTTTATACAAGGATTCCACAAGAGGGTGATCTGTCGAGTGCATGTGACTCAGACAAGCATATTATATAACAACCAACACCTATAAGTTGGCCCTATGCAAAGAGACATGGCAATGATTTCCTTGAAATCCTTGTGACTGAGTACTGATTGACAAATTTGAATGGAAAGAAGACAAGAATCGAGGCAGAAACAATAAGCAATTATCCTATACTAGTATATACTGCATACGCTGATAGTATTTTTCCCATAAATCCGAAGTACTGATCAATGAGCTTGCAAGTTTAAAAAAGTGTGACCCAGTCAAAAAGTCCATCTCGGAATAAGGCAAAAGAAGAAACATTTCAAAAATACTATTCCTCCAAATGCCTTTCATGAAATAATTGAATAGCCAGTCCCCCACGGTTGTACTATTCCACAAGCATATCATAGTTCCACCAACACCTCCAAATTGGCCCTACAGCCAGTCTGGGGAAACGCTTAACCACATGGGTTGCCAGGACATGTTCCTCAAATTGCTCAATCACACAACCTCATAACCAGCACTTCAGAGAGTTAGCAAGGCCATGCACCAGTTGCATTTAATAATAGGCAACTGAGAAATAGAAAAAGTCTGCATTGTGACTAAGATTACAATCGCATTGCAATGCAATGTGGCTAATTAAACAAGCCGCTAAACAGATCACTGATGGAAGAAACTGGCATTAGTACTCCTAGCAAACAACAACTAAATGAGAGTAAGAGGGTTACCGCTAGTGAAGGCGCATGTCAGGCCCACGGCGAAGCTGATGGCGACTGTGAAGAGACCGAGCAGAATCAGGTTGACCGGGTGCTTCTCGTGGTAGAAGTAGAGCGGGCACAGCACTGCGATTCACCAAAACGCAATACGAGTTTCAGCATAGCATTCGCAATCCGCCGTTATTACACATCAAAATCCAGACCCATTCCCCATTATACCATGCACGGTTAGGTGAGGTTACGCGGACTCGACCGTTTTCACAAATTAAAATTCGAAAATCCGGGACGCGTACTCCGCCCGCGCTCCAGTTCCAACGGGAAAGAAATGGAATCAAGGAGAAGAAATAACCGATCGGCACGGGAGGAGGGGGCGGAGAGAGACGCGATTCGCTCTCACTCACCGATGAACGGCAGGATGATGAGGAAGATGTAGAGGCCGAGCCCGGCGCTGGTGGTGGTGAAGAAGTGCGGGATCGCGCGGACCTTCACGACGACCGCGGCGACGGCGGCGGTGAGCAGCAGCTGGAGCGAGAGGATGACGTAGATCTTCCGGATGAGCGCCCACCGCATCTCCGGCTGCTCCTGCATCCCCGGGTACAGCGCGCTGGGACCCGACGAGGTCGGAGCCCCCGACTCGAGATCGCCGTTCTTCTGGTACCGGAACATCTTCGGCCCCGGCGGGGTAGCTGCGGGCTGGGTTCTCGCTGAGTGAACTAGGAGGAGCCGAGGAGGCGACGGAGGCCGCGGGCGGAGGAGGACTGGAGGAGGAGCGGGCGGCGAGGACGACGAAGCTCGATTCAGTTTGGTTTGTTGGTTTCGGCGCGCGAGGGTCCGTCGCTTTGTAGCAGGATCGCGCGCGTGAACTCACGAGCGTGCCGTGCGCGGCGGCTCGCGGAAGGAAGGAGGAGCTGTCGCTGCGCGCGCACGCGGTGCGAACGCGTGTTGATGGTTCGTTGGACCCACGCGTGGGCGAACGGGTTCCGGGGGGTTGCAGCGTTGAGCATCGTTTTTCCCCTTTCGTTTGGGTTTGGCTAGAGAATTTGTTTCAAATTTGGAAACGTTTTAAGGGTACGTTTAGATGCCGACCGTATTCCGCGCGCCTCGCCAGCGCGTTGGCACCCATTTTTCTCACCCCCATCTTGCCCGCACGCAGGCGCCAAAATGAACTAGCTTGGCGTGGGCGCGCGTGAAGTCACAAAAGTTTGAAAGAGCGTTGTCGTCAATTCGGACGTCAAATCAACACGGGCGCACGTCGACAACGCCAAATCTTGGCAGCGTCGTACTGAAAGGCATCCAAACGTACCCTAAGACTCTAAGCAATGCGCGGTGGTTGGGATCTCCTGTTTAAAATACTAACAACGTTGTTTTTCCCTTGTTTTTTACGATATCAACTTGATTTATTTATCTTATTAAAAAAATTTGTTTAAATATGTAAAATCATTACTAGTAATTGTGTTTTCAATATCATTAATGATAAAATAAATTATAATAAAATTTAATTATTTTTGAATAATACAAGTAATTAAAGTTAATGTGTCGCTTTAGAATTTGAAAAATGTCCCAATAATTAGGTTGGCCACTAGGTACAGCTCGACGTCAGAGCAAGTATTCAGGTGGCGTTTGGTAATTAAGAAATGAGAGTTGAGTTTGAGATTGAGAAATAAATAGAAAATTGAGATTTAAAAAAGTAGTGAAACGAGGGGTCCGGATTTCTCTTCGTTTTTTTTCCCAAACTCTATCCCAAACCCACCTATTGCCAATCGGCACCTCAATACTGCAAGAGAGAGACTAGAATAATCTATCTCATCTTCAACCCCACTGTTGACACTTAAAAAATTACAGGGCCACTGGAGCATCTGACACGTTGTCGGAGTGTTTGATGAGCTCGGTTGGGTTCACACACTATGCCTACTGGAGTGTTCAGCATGTTGTCGGAGTGTCCGGTGAGCTCTTTCGGATTCGAAGAATTACACGACGGAACTTTCGGCACTTTACTAGATACTCCGGTCACCAGAGTATCCGGCACTTTATCAAAGACTTCGATAATGCTGATTTAGAAAAGTTTTTAGTTGATTGATTATAATTTTTTTCCAAACTCGTGGGATAAGTTGCCCTGCGGATAAGACCATCACTCCTTATAAAACAGAGGTCCATGACCGGTTGAGGATCATCCCAATCGATCAAAACAATTTGCCTTTACATTTTGTTCTTCTCCAAACCTTAATCCTCTTACTCGACCCTCGTGCTGTTCTTCTTTCATTCCGATGATGTTTAAAGGCGATCCGACTGGCCTGACCGAGCCCGGATCATCCCCGATCCTCCTCTGACGGGTCTCTCCCGAAGCAGGATTGTCTAGGTGCTTCTCCAAACCTGGCGTTGAAGAAACGTCGGCGTTTCCGCACACGGACGTGCTAGCGGTGTGTTGGTTCGGACCCAATTTTGGCGTTAACACACTTTTTGGCGACTCCGCTGGAGAACGAGTGATTCCCATTGCACAAACCGAATCGTCATTTTCACCATGACCTCCGAAATTGTCACGACAAATATCATCAGAGTTGACCGAGGAGGCGCACAAGGCGAGGGCCTCTGAAGAGGCGCGCGAGGAGCGGGAGCTGCAGGAGTACTTGACGTGTTTTAAAAAGGACCGCCAAGACGCAATCTCACAAGTGAAGGAGCACGTTCTTCTGGCACGTTCTTCTGGCCGTCGATGACGACGCGGCCATGGGTGCTGCTAATGTAAGGACATCTTCGCACTATCCCGTTACTTTTGAAGACCTTTCGTATTACTTTGCCAATATGAAAAAGATCTTGACGAACGATATGCAATACATGATAAAAAAACTTTTCTAAGTCTAAAAATGTTAGTATTGCATCATCGTCTCATGTTGCGCATGTAGGTCCTACTACTAGTGCATCGGCGCCTATTACGTCAAGTGTAAAACAACCTCCGTATGGCATGCTGTTGAACTCGTTTAGTGGGCAAACTAGTTTTTCGTCTCATGCGCAAACTAGTACTTTGATAGTGTCTCCCGCTAGCGTAGATCTAATTACTAACATCCCTAATCCGGCCACTAGCCGAATAAATGAATTGGCTAATTTTGTTCCTCCTCACCGTACCATCGCATATAGCACACCACCTATCCCACCTAGCGGTACAGGTATCTCTCATAGCCTCGTTCCTAATGAATTGTTTAGCACCATGAAAATGAGCACACATCCCTCACCACCGGACACATCACTAGGCCACCCATAGCAAACATAGAGGAGTGTATAGCTCACATTAAGGAGGATTTAAACAAACAATTTCGTGAGATGCTAGGGGTAGACCTCAAGGGGAGGGACTGGATTTATCAAAAACCGTACCCGCATACTTTGATTCGGTCCATATCTCATTGGATGGCGTGTTCTCAACTTGGTCAAATTCAATGACGAAGATAACAAAATCACTTGGAAACACTTAGCCAATATATAGCACAACAAGAAGAAGCGGATTTTAGTGAGGCTTTGAAAGTATGATTGTTTTCTTTATCACTAACCAGAGCCGCTTTCTCTTTTCATCATTGTCTCCGGGGTTCATATACACGTGGGAGTCTTTAGAGCGCAAGTTTCATGACCACTTTTATTTCGGGAACAACGAATTAAAGTTGTCACACTTGACATCGGTTCGGCAAGAGAAAGAAGAACCCGTCGTTGACTATCTTTGACGGTTTAGAGATATTAAGAACAGATGCTTTAATTTAATAATTTTTGAAAAAGACTTAGTCGACCTAGCTTTTAATGGTTTAAGGTCACATCTTAGAGAAACGTTAGAGGGATACGATTTTCTTACACTCACCCACCTCCAACAAAGAGCTTCGGCTCAAGAAAGCCGAAACAAAGAAATAAAATATGACTACAAGACCTGTCATAGTGTGCACATCGTAGAATGTGATTCGGATAGCTCCGATGATGATTCCAACGACATCTTGGCTGTCGAGTTCGTTTGGCCCTCTAAGGCTAAATCATTTGCTTGTGATTCACTCAAATGGGTTCATAAGAATCGGAAAGACGATGTAAAATACACCTTTGATGTAGCCAAATGTGATAGAATATTTGATGAGCGGCACAAAGGTGGATACATTAAGATCGCATATACTTTTACCTTCGGTGGATGAGATTAAGCGTAGGGCATATTGTAAATGACATAACTCTTATTCTCATGCTACTAATGATTGCAATGTTTTTCGTCGACAGGTCCAATCTGCCCTTAATGAGGGACGATTGAGTCTTAAAGAGATGCAGATCGACAAGCACTCTTTTCCCATCAACAATCTAGAGTTCAACCCCAAGTGTTGATTCGGTCTCATCAAGCCGATACAACCAAAGAGAAGAACGTGATCATCGGAGATGAGATGCCCATTTCTCCAAGAGAGAAGGGTGCCTCTAGGAAGGTGATGCTCGAGAACTCCTCCAATGGTCAAGAGTCTCTAAAAAGTCATCATCCAAGGCTCTAGACCTGAAGAGCAAGCTCCACAGCTCAAGATGATAAAACCAAAAAATTCTGAAGTGGGCAAGTGGAAGGTGAATCAAGGTAAAGTCACGAATCAGAAGATGGGGCCTAAAAGCGCCTTTGATCAGCTCATGGCTAAGTATAAAAATCAAAAAACTGATTCAAATAATCGGTTCATGAAGCGATCAAGATCACCGTCTAGGGGAGACAACCCACCTAGGAAGGAGATGAGGCCAACCATGAATGTGCACGGGCCTCCTCCTCCTTTTTCTCCACATGGCTTCGGAGTGCCACCGCCATGGTTGCATCCTATGCATTGCCCACCGTTCCCGATGTGGCATCCATACATGGGACCGTGAATGCTCGTGCCACCGATGCTTATGACACCAAGGAACGTTCCATCGATGCCATACCCTCTATTTTATCCGAGGTGGAACGGACCAAGAGGAGACGTCTTCACAAGTCTCCCCAACCCTATCTCGGATTGGACAAATTCTCGACCGATCAAGGTTCAGAGAGAGAGCTCCACCACCGCGTCTAAGCAAGAGTGACACCCGAAGTAAGGTAATGAACCTGCTCGCTCCACCGTTTTTCATCAAGAAAGTGCACAGCACAACCGATGTCAAAATCGGAGGAGTCTTCACGGGGCCGATCACTTTGGATGATCTGGTCGAAAAAGGCCTCTCATGACCATGAAGCTAGCAGCAACAAGAGCTCCTCCAAGTACATGCAATCAAGGTGGTGTCTGTCTGGCTTGACCCACACTCAAAAGAGAAAGCTTCAAAGGTTGCGCCTCCGAAAGATGTGAGAAGAGGAGGCGGAGAAAAAGAGGGACGAGGTCTTCAATGAGATCAAACCAATGTTTCCTTGAGGTAAGTAGTGCAGGGTTAAAGAGCCTAAAGCCCCTACTCCACCGGTGACGGAGGAAATGGAGGCTACTCCGCAGCTACTTGGTTTGGCCAACGCTGTCTTGGGAGAGGACTCCACAGCGCCCTCGCCGACGAGAGATGTCAATATGTCCAAGTTCGACGACGACAAGCTCTTAGACTACGAGCCTACACTGCCTCGGGAAAGTATGGACATTAACATCATTTGCTTATTCTTTTTCGATTATTCGCTTATAGAGGAAGAAGTCATGGAACAATTTGACTTTAGACCGAAAAGTGCTATCTTTGAAAAGTCCGAGGAATCAGAGAATCATTTGAAACCCCTCTATGTGAGAGGTCATATTAATGATTCACTGATTTCTTGCATGCTTGTGGACGACGGTGCTATTGTTAATCTAATGCCGTATTCTTTGTTTAAGAAGCTAGGTAAAGCCGATGACGAGCTCATCCGAACCAACATGACTTTTAACGGTATGGGAGGAGGAGACCCTATCGAGGTTAAGGGGATCGTTTCTATAGAACTCACCATTGGAAGCAAGACCATGGCTACCGCTTTCTTTGTTGCCGATATGAGCGGTAGTTATAGCTTAATCTTATAACGTGATTGGATTCATACCAATAGATGTGTTCTTTCTACCTTACATCAATTCTTGATACAATAGATTGGTGATGATGTAGAGGTGGTTCATGCGGATGCATCAGCTTGTGTTGCTATGGCCAAATCATCTTCTTTGTCGCATGACGCCGTCAAGTGCTTGACCAGTTTTGACTCGACGGATTATGATTTTCTTAGCGTAACTCGAGATGGTTTTGTACCGGTCAATGTAAAGTCGATAGAGAATCGGCTCAACCATATAATGTGATTTAATGGATTCTAATCTTGATTGGTTGCAAAAGAGATTGGAACACTATCGGTCCAATACGAACGATATGTGCGAAGCTATCGAGGAAATAGAAGACGAACGATATGTGCGAAGCTATCGAGGAAATAGAAGATGCGTATAAGGTAGGACAAGGATTCACATCGGTCGATCCTCTTGATAAGGTGAACCTTGGCAGCGATGATAATCCGATACCAACCTATATAAATAAAAATCTAAAAACCAATTATAAGGTGAAATTAATCGGTTTACTAAAAGAATATGTAGACTGTTTTACATGGTCTTATAATGAAATGCTGAGGTTGAGCTGTGAGTTAGTTGAACATCAGCTTCCAATAAAATATGATTTTAGACCTTTTAAGCAACTGATGATGAGTTTAACTCGAATATGTATGATCAGATTAAAAAAGAATTTAACCGATTATTTGATGCGAAATTCATAAGACCTTACAGGTATACGAAGTGGATATCCAACATCGTGCCGGTGAAAAAAAGAACACCGGTAAGATTAGAGTTTGTATTAATTTCAGAAATTTAAATAGAGCCACTTCTAAAGATGAATATCATATGCTCATAGCCGATATGTTAATTAATAATGCTTTCGGCCATAGAGTTATTAACTTTCTTGATGGTAATGTCGGATACAACAAAATCTTCATAGCCAAAGAGGATATGTCTAACACTGCTTTTAGATGTCTCAGTTTTGTATGATTGTTTGAGTGGGTTGTTATAACTTTTGAATTAAAAAATGCAGGTGCCACATATCCAAGAGACATGAACTTTATCTTTCATAATTTGCTTGGTGTTATCATGGAGGTTTATATAGATGATGTGGTGAACAAATCAGCAGCTTTAGATTCTCACTTAGCCGATTTGTAATTTGCCTTGGACCAAATGCGTCGTTTCGATTTGAAAATGAAGCCACTCAAATGTGCTTTTAGTGTATCGGTCAGGAAGTTTTTAGCCTTCATAATTCATAAAAAGGGCATAGAGTTAGATTCTAAGAAGATAGAAGCAATTAGGAACGTGCAAGTGTCTACATGTAAGAGAGAGTTGCAAAGCTTTTTAGGAAAAGTGAATTACTTAAAGTGATTCATTTCCAACTTATCGAAAAAGATTAATGCATTTACTTTCATTCTTCGGCTAAAGAATAAAGCCGAATTTACTTGGGGCAAAATAGCAAGAAGCTTTTGAGAAGATGAAAGAGTACTTGTCTTCGCCACCGGTTCTTAGGGCACCTAAGGGAGTAGTCCCTTTTCGTCTTTACGTAACAGCGGAAGATGATGTGGTTGGTGCTGTTTTGACACAAGAAGCTGAAAGAAAGGAGCACGAGATTACTATGTGAGCCGACGGTTGATGGATGCGGAAACAAGCTACACTCTCATCGAAAAACTATATTTTTCTTTGTATCATGCTTGCACTAAGTTAAGACATTATTTGCTATCTAGCACTTGTGTGGTTACTTGTCAAACCGATGTTATTAAACATATGTTGCATAGACCGATTTATAGTGGTAGGCTTGGTAAATAGGCTTATGCATTGATTGAATATGATTTGGCTTATGAATCGTTGAAATCCATAAAAGGCCAAATTGTTGCTAATTTTATTGTTGAACATCGGATTGATTTAGAACATAATCTAGATGTTGCTTATGTTACTTTTACCCCTTGAAAGTTATATTTTGATGGATCGGTTTGCAAAGAGGGTTAAAGTGTTGGTGTGGTTTTAGTATCTCCTCATGATGCACATTTTGAATTCTCAAAACAATTAGAGTATGATTGCAACAATAACTAAACCGAATATGAAGCATTGTTGTTCGGTTTAGAGATATTAGAATCCATAGGGGTTAAGTATGTAGAGGCTTTCGGTGATTCGTTGTTAGTAGTACCACAAATTTTTGAAAATTTTCAATGCTTAGACGGATCATTAAATGTCATCTTAGATAAGTGCCTAGACATCATTAGAAAAATGTATGATTCAACACACATCATGTGCCTAGGCTAAAAAACAGTGACGCCAATGAGTTGGCTAAATAAGCATCGGGTTACAATGTTGGTAAAGGTAGATTTTCAGTCAATAAGAAACCGATGCTTGAGGTGTTGGAATTAGACCGTTCGGACACTAACACGTCAAACCGTGACAGTACTGAATCGTTTGATTGAAGGTCACCCATAATTTCATACATTCGTAGCCCAACCCAAAAGTGTAAATAGGAAGGTTCGACATGTGGCTTTTAAATATACTTTGATCGATGGTGACTTATATCACCGAACGGGGGATGATTTGCTTTTGAAATGTTTGGGTGATGACGAGGCTAGAGTAGCTATGGGAGAAGTTAATGAGGGCATTTATGGTACGCATCAATCGGCTCTAAAAATAAAATGGTTGTTAAAGATGATCGGATTCTATTGGCCAACTTTGATTGCCGATTGCTACCGCTACTACAAAGGATGCGAAGAGTGCCAAAGATTTGGAAATATTCAATTGGCACCCGCAACCATGATGAACCCCATCATAAAACTATAGCCATTTCGAGGATGGGGATTGGATTTCATAGGGCAAATACATCATCTATCTTCGAAGGGACATCGTTTCGTGTTGGTCGCAACGGATTACTTCACCAAATGGACCGAAGCGGTGGCCCTCAAGAACATGACACACAAAGAACATGACGCACAAAGAGGTAATTGAGTTCCTTACTGAGCATATTATTCATAGGTTCGACATACCTCAAACCTTAACTACCAACCAAGGTACTTGGTTTACGTCCGATCATGTTAAAGAGTTTGCTGAATCCTACAGAATTAGAATACTCAATTCATCTCTATATTATGCTCATGTCAATGGTTAGGCGAGTCTAGTAACAAAACGTTGATTAAGCTCATTAAGAAAAGATAAAAAACCATCCCAAAAGATGGCATGAAGTCTTATCGAAAGCATTATAGGCTCATCAGATATCTAGGCATGGGGCAACTAAGGCAACGCCCTATAAACTTGTGTATGGAAAAGAGGCCGTGTTACCCGTCGAGGTAAATTTAAGAACTCTAAGGTTAGCCAAATAAAATGATTTATCTACCGATGAGTATAGAACTCTAATGCTAGACAATATCGATAAAGTCACCGATAAGCATTTAAATGCCTTGAAAAAAATTGAGAGACAAAGCTAGAGTTGCTAGAGCCTACAATAAAAAGGTGAAAGTCAAAACTTTTATGGTGGACGAATTGGTTTGGAAAACTATTATACCCGTAGGCTCAAGAAGCAACAAGTTCGAAAAATGGTCTCCTAGTTGAAAAAAGCCATACCAAATAGTAAAAGTCATCATTCGAAATGCATACATGTTGGAAGATGTTCGCGAAGAATCACTACCTAGGGCCCTTAACGGTCGATACTTGAAAAAGCATCATCTAAGTGTATGCCAAGAAGTGTAAAAGAAAAATGACCGATGTGAAGAACATCGTTGCTAAAATTGAATACAATGGCCGATGAGTAAGAAAACCATCGTCCTTAAAGGTTTTTGGGTGCTTAAGTGTTTTATGGTGTAGAAACTTCACTTAAAAAATAGGGGGCATATGTGAACACTCAAAAAATCACAGAGTCACCGAAGTATCCAGCACGTTGCCGGAGTGTCTGGTAAGCCCTTCGGGTTCGGGCACTCAGGCTACCGGAGTGTCCAACACATTACCGAAGTGTCCAGTGAGCTCTCTCGGGTTCGGGCACTCGGCCCATCGGAGTGTCTAGCACATCGTCAGAGTGTCCAGTGAGCCCTCTCGGGTTCGAGCACTCAGCCCACCGGAGTGTCCGGTGAGCCCTCTCGGGTTCGAGGAATTACACGATGGAATTTTCGGCACTTTACCTGAGACTTCGATCACCGGAGTGTCCGACACTTTACCAGAGACTCCGAAAATGTTGATTTAGAAATGTTTTCAAATGATTGATTCTAATTTCTTTCCTGACTTGTAGGATTAGTTGCCCTGCGAGACAAGACTATCCCTACTCTATAAAACAGAGGCTCATGGTCGGTTGAGAATCATTTCAATCGATAAAAATTATTTGCCTTTACATTTCGTTCTTCTTCAAACCCTAATCTTCTTACTCGACCTTTGTATTGTTCTTTCTTCGTTTCGGTGACGTTTGAAGACGATCCGGCTGGCCTGACCAAGCCCAGATCATCTCTAAAACGATTCTCTTCCGACGGGGTTCCTCCCGAGGCGGGATTGTCTAGGTGATGCCCTAAACCCGACGTTGAATAAATATCGACGTTCTCGCATACGATCATGCGAGCGATGTGTTGGCTCGGACTCGATTTCGACGTCAACACCCACTCTGTACTCTCTTCTTTATCCTTTCCCGTGCACGTCCTTGCGGAGTTGATGGCGACATTGAGTGGGGGTCGCGCAGCAGCATATGGATGCGAAGCTCAGCGAGAATGCGTGGAGCTCGACAAGGAGCGGCGGTGCACGCGGAGCTTGACGAGGACCACCCAGCAATGGAGCTCCACCCGTCCCTCACGCCTCCGCGAAGAGCTGTTAGAAATAATCGCATTTTAGTGATGATTAAATTAATTTTAATAATTAGAAAAAAAATTAAATATAATGAGGTTCGAAATATTAGGTATGATGCATATTAGCATTACGATCCAAATTTGTCGAAGCAATCTTGATCCCTCCCGTGCTAGTAATAGAGTGCATATAAATAGCAGATTACGTATGATGCATACTAGCAGTACGATCTAAATTTGTCGAAGCAATCTTGATCCCTTCAGTGCTAGTAATAGAATGCATATAAATAGTAGAAAGAGAGAGATGCATGACATTCTTACAGTAGAGTTGTCAGTGTAAATATTACGTAAATAGTAGATGAAGCAGATCGTCGATGTAGATGCGGCACGTGATCAGAGCGAAAAAGAAGCAGTCGAACGGCGTCGAATGGAAGCAAACGAATAGCGAGCAGGCGCAAAAGCGCTTTCTAAAAAACTTATATGGTGCCTACTCCGTGCAGGGACACGAGAGGACATGAGTTTCGAAGACCTGCTCTCTCGACATCGATGACACAACGGTGATGGATAAAAAAGAAAGAGCAGCGCAGCACTCAAAGCAGAGGAAAATGAGAGTGTGTTTACGTGTAGATGACGTCTCGACTCTTTATTTATACACAAAAGCTCTCACATATACGGTAAACAGGTTACCATATATAGTATTTGTATATATAAGTCAACCTACTATTTATATGAATGTGGAAACTAGCGTACCATTTATACGAATATGATAACTAGAATGTCATTAAAAATAATTGCTTACTAAAATTAATAAATACAATATTTTTCTTTCATACGTGTGATTACTTTTATGATTTATAAAATGCTATTTGAAAAACCTTTCAAATACTCAATAGCTTCGCCTCCCCCTGCATGGAGCTCTGCCCCGCGACGAGCTCCCCCGGACCCTGGAGCTCCGCCTCCAGCCCCGCCCCGACGCTGACGAGCTTCGCCTCCAGCATGCCCCGCTGCTGCCGACGAAGAGGGCTGCCCCTAGCTCGCACCCCCATCCCCAAGCCGGGAAGCTATGCAGAGATGCCTCCGGATTGCGCCCCGTATCGTCGGGCTTGAGCTCTGGGACATGGGATGGGATTACGAGTAACGTGAGATGCGGAAGAAGCATTCAATATGGTAGGGGTAGCAAGGTAATACGACTCTGCGCGTTGGTTTCTGATATTTTGTCTAAAAGTAGTATAGATGAATTCAAATTTTACTTAAAAATATCTTTATATTCTTTTTTTTATCAGTGTTCACAATCCTACAGTCCTCTCCTCACACCCATTGATATACTAACCCCACAGATGATCCACGGTCCATTTCGATAGTGATGTTGCCCACCCGTCTTGACGGCACCTTCTTGGACCTCTGGTGGAGGAGTTCGGCGCGGACAAGGGAAGGGAGACGTCCCAGGACGTGATTCCACACACCGAGACACGTCCCTAGTTATCGAGCATCTGGTTAGAATTGATTGACAGAACCCAAGCGCGAGCACGCATGCTTTCACCGATCGAGTTCGACGAAACTAAAAGAATCATTCTGTTTTAGTTATAGATTTTTAGTTTAATTGCTATTGAATTTCAGATTTTATGATTCAGTCATTATTTTTTTTTTAAGTTAACCATAGTTGAGCCATAAGCTCATTAAATGACTCTAACAATGTTAACTTCGATAGAAAAAACAAAATTGTCCTTTGTGATTATACTATTTTTTTTAATTTTATGCTCAAAATTTGAAATGTGAACAAAATTTAATAAAAATATTAAATGTTCATATAAGTTTGAAATATGAAATTTTGAAAATTTTAAATCCAGATTTGACAATTTAAATTTTCAAATTAAGGTTTCAAATTAAAAAATTGAAATTTTCAAATTCAGGTTACGAAATTTTGAAAATTTCAATTTCAGTTTCCAAATTTTTGAAAATTTAAAATTCAAATTGCTAAAGTTCAAAGTTTCAAATTCATGTTTCAAATTTTTGAAAATTTCATATTCAAATTTCAAAATTTGAAAGTTTGTGTCAACTTCTATCCACAATTCAAAATTCAAATTTAGATCTTAATTCTTGTATAAATACGATAAAATTAATAAAATTATGATACTATTACAAAGGGTAATTTTGTTTTTTCGCACTAAAAATTAATACCGTTAGAGTCACTTAATAGACTTGTGATACAATTGAAGTTATGTTTCAAAAAGTGATGACTGAATCACATAATGTGAAAATCAATGATTTAATTATAATTAAATTAAAAATTTATGGCTGAAACACTATTGTCTTAAAATAAAATTATCTGATGTTGCGAAAACAGTTTTTTTGTCAGTTTTATTACCAAAAACAATTGGTTTTTGAAAATTTTGAAAACTGACCGGTAAATCCCTAGATCGGCGAGGCGGCTCGATCGAGAGATCAAGGTGATGACTGATGAGTGAACGCTTGTCCGTTGGTCGGGGCTCCGGCCGGCATCCAGAAGACTAAAGACGTGCTGAGCGGTAAAAACAAGGGAACAAGGATTTTTTTTTTCACGACACTCGATCTTTTTCCGGATACCAACAAGTTTCTTCTCGCATTGTTGATGCACTTTGTCCGCCATATTGTTAGGGGTGAAAATAGAACGAAAAAATAAATTAAAAATAATGAAGATCGAAATTAAATTAGGATCGAATTTAATTTTTATTTATTTTTAATTAAAATTTAATAAAAATCAATAAAATTTGTGAAAAGATGCATAGACTGAGTCCTTTTATCACACTTGTGATATTGCTCGTTTTTATCTCGCTTCTCACGCCAATTATTATTTTCGAAACCAACTCTCTTCGAAACAAGTCGCTGATCGATGTGAATGCGTGCACGCGTGCCTCCCAACCAATCCCGGTTCCTCGCTTTGAAAACATTGGGCCAATCCCGTGACCCCATATGATAAATTCAGTCCCGGCGCAAGTAGAGACGGAAAGAACACTGCATTGTCCGGGCTGCTGGTTGTAAAACAGCTGTAACAGTGCACTTCGGGGCTGCTTCTTTGTGTTTAAGAACCCGTTGAATTGTGAAAATCTATTACCTCTATTTCAATATATAACTATTTTTAACTTTAGTCAAAATCAAATTATTTTAGCTTTAACTTATAATATCTATAATATTAAATAATTTATAATATAAAGAGTTAGAGTATTTATTATGAAAGTTTATTTCATAACAAATTTAATGACATAATTTATTTATGACAAAAATAATTTATATATGATAAAAATTATCAATACTCTATTATTAATGATAGAAGTTAAAAACTTTGACTAAAACTTAAAAAATATTTATATTTTAGAACGGAGGGAGTATGAAAAATAAATTGTAAAATTATATAATTAAAAACTAAAACAAACAAATAGATTATGATATTATAAACTAAAAATTATGTGTTATGTGAGATAATAAAAGGTAGGAGAGAGTGGATCGTGGGATTTCATATTTCGAGATTGAGGCCTGTTTAGAACACAGAAACTTCAAAGAAATAACATAAAAATTTCACATGAACCAGTTTAATTTTACATAAAAAACAATAAAAATTGAGAAAAATCTCATATTTCAAACAGGGCCTCAGCTGATGAAATCTGAGACAAAAGTTGTGCTAGTTGTTTGCAAATAAATGGTCCCTTAATTGTCGTGATATAAGGTAGGTTCGTAAAACATCCAAACATCATCCTCCATTAGTACTTTTGACGACGACCAGTGAACAAACCCGGAATGATTAGAACGGCATCAACAAACATAGCAACACACCTATCAGTAGCTGCCAACAGACAGACATGCAACCAGACGTGTGGTGTGTAACGCAACGTCGTACTCCGGTTTAGGGGTGGTTATTGCAGTTGCGTACCAGGACATGCATTCCCAGTGGTTAGAATCACCAACTAATCGACTGATGAATCATTGTATAGAAGCATCTAAAAATCAGCAAGAATGTGTAACTAAAAAAGGGCATTTTGTCCCCGGCTTCTTGATGACAATTGCTCTTGCTTGACCGTGCAATTCTTACGGAACAAATACAAGTGAACATAAAACAAGAATACCATGTTTGCTTTCTCAAACAAAGTTCCATCTCTACAAAACTGGTGACCATTAGGATCACACATGAACTTTTTTGTTCAACGAAATGAGCTAATTTCAAAAAAAAAATAATTCATTTTAAAAGTTACTCCCTCCAACCATTCATCTTTTTCAAAACATTAGTTTAAAATGGAAAAATATAAATCGTGTTTCAAATTACGTTAATGATAAAGTAATTTTTTTATAAAATATATAATATTTATAAAAATTAAATAATATAAATAATCAAAATTAATATTATAAGTTAGCAATGAAAATGAAAAGATTCCAACATATGGATCATCAATTTATACCCTACAGTGAATAACATCCTATCGAAGCTTTTAAAATAAGAGGGCGCCCTGTTCTTGCTGTACCTGGCTGACATAGCGTCCCCACACCCCTCCCCTGAATGGATTTATGTGCAGGACACGTCTTTCTGTTTTTCCAGACAAAAATAACATCCTACAAAAAATTTTAAAAAAAATTCCCCCCCCCCCCCCCCCCCCTCTAGCCGAAGCCCAAGCTGCACAACACCGTACAGTACTTTATATTTTATTACTCTTCACATCCAGTGCGAAAAAGATCACCACCACCACCACCACCAAAAATAAATAAAAATTCCGCCTTTCCTCTCCTCCGTCTTCTCCTCCCCTTCGTCACGGTGTCGCGTTTCTCTCCGCGGAGCTGTCCGCGCGGGATCCCGAATCCGAGCTCGCCCGCAGCGTACAGGCGGGTCCCGCGCCCTCCGCTTTCCCTTCCCCTCAGCCATTGCCCTGTTCCTGGTTCGATCCCGTCGGTTTCGATCCGGCTCGCGCCGCGCGGCGGGCGCACCACCCAAGGTCGCATTTTTTTTTTCTTCTTTTGCCCCGGCTCAAGATTCGGTCCGCGAGGGCCGACCGTCTCCGCGCGATTTCGCTGGCCATTTCGCTCGTTTCCTCGGATTTGGTCCGGGTCTAGTGTTTGGAATCGGTTGGTGGTCTGGTAGAGCTGAAAAGGGCGTAAATTCCCCAATTAGCTGGGATTAGTCCAGGTTCTGATTCGTAGGCTACTGGCTTGCTCCTCGAGCTTTGCGGTCGGTGTGGTTATGCCATCTGCGCGCGGCTTGTATCTGTGACCTGTGTGAAAATCTGAGAGTGTGGAGATTTGGGAGGTCTTCTCCTTGCTGTGCTCTATGAGGAGCAGCTTCCTGTCGGAGTCGCCGTGCGACGAGCAGCACATCCATGGCTACGGTTTTAACCCTCAGTCATGGCTGCAGGTGGAGCGGGGGAAGCTGCCCAAGTCGTCCTACTCGCCTTCTTCCATGTGAGCCTGCTTTACCACCATTCCGGCATTTCCTCACTCTTTAGCAAAGTTCAACTTACACTCTGATGCAGTTGAATTGTGTTGCCTAACTGAGTTTGGTAATTTGCTTTGTGCAGTGAGTCGCTTATCAAAATTGCCGAGCCGCCTGTGGTGCCGTTGTATAAGCCTTTGGATTATGTTGAGGTGCTGTCGAGGATACACGAGGAGCTCGAGCAATGCACACCGAGTGAGCGGCCCGGGCTGTATTTGGTTCAGTCTCAGGTATTTCGCGGCCTTGGTGAGGCGAAATTGCGGCAGAGGAGTCTTCACTCCGCGTGGCGATGTGCAAGCACCGTGCATGAGAAGATCATTTTTGCAGCGTGGCTGCGGTACGAGAAGCGGGGAGAAGAGATCATATCTGACGTCCTTGCGTCTTGTAGGAAGTGCTGCCGAGAGTTTGGGCCGCTTGATGTTGCGTCTGAGATGCCTGCTTGGAATTTCGAGATAGTTGGTTCTTGCGAGATGGGCTATTCATCTCGAGTTCCTTCCACCGTGACCTTTCAAATAAGGGATGGGAGGGTGACATGTGATAGGCGCAAGATTGCGTCTTTGTCAATCCCATTTTACTCCATGCTTAATGGACCGTTCACTGAGTCACAGCTTGAGCTTGTTGATTTGTCAGAGAATGGCATTTCATTGGAGGGAATGAGTGCTATTTCGGTGTTTAGTTCCTCATATAGCTTAGATGATTTGCCATTGGAAATCTTGTTGGAGATTCTAGTGTTTGCGAATACATTTTGCTGTGACAGATTAAAGGATGCTTGTGATAGGAAACTGGCCTCGTTTGTTTCATCAAGGCAGGATGCTGTTGAGCTCATGGCGTTGGCATTTGAAGAAAATGCACCGGTTCTTGCGGCTTCTTGCTTGCAAATGCTTTTACAGGAGCTTCCTGATTGTCTAAGTGACGAGGTAGTTGTCAGCCTCTTCTTGAGTGCAACTGCACAGCAACAACATATAATGGCCGGACATGCCTCCTTTTTATTGTACTGCTTGCTTAGCGAGGTTGCAATGAACATTGATCCAAGGACTGAGGCGGCTGTATTCTTGTCAGAGAAGCTAGCTCAATTGGCTATTACTCCTACACATAAGCAAATAGCTTTCCATCAGCTTGGATGCATTAGACTTCTGAGAAAGGAATACAATGAAGCTGAACACCACTTTGAGGTTGCCTTCTCTTCTGGTCATGTGTATTCCATTGCTGGCCTTGCTAGAGTTGCCAGTTTGAAAGGAAAAAAGGCTTTGGCCTACGAGAAGCTCAGTTCAGTCATAACTTCTAGTGTCTCCCTAGGGTGGATGTATCTGGAGAGATCTTTGTATTCTGAAGGCGATAGAAAGTTGGCGGACCTTGACAAAGCAACTGAGCTGGATCCTACTCTTACTTATCCTTACATGTATCGAGCTGCATCCTTGATGAGAAAGAAAGATGCTAAACTTGCCTTAGAGGAAATTAACAGATTATTGGGTTTTAAGCTAGCTCTAGAGTGTCTGGAGCTTCGGATTTGTCTATATTTGGCTCTCGAAGACTATAAGTCTGCCATCTGTGATATTCATGCGATTCTTACTCTTTCTCCTGAATATCGGATGTTGGAAGGGCGTGTAGCTGCTTCCAAAATAGGCACTCTTCTCGAGGCACATGTTGAGCAGTGGAATACAGCCGAGTGTTGGCTCCAACTGTATGAGCGTTGGTCCTCAGTGGATGATATTGGCTCCCTTTCAGTGATTTTCAGGATGTTGGAGTCAGATGCCGCAAAAGGTGTCCTGTACTTTAGGCAATCTTTACTGCTCCTTAGGTAACTTCGAACACTTTGCAGATTATTATCTTATGCTTTTTTGGTTTCCAACTTAATGAATTACAAGTTGTGTTTGATGTTTGGCATCCAGGTTGAACTGCCCTGAGGCAGCTATGCGCAGTTTGCAATTGGCACGCCATCATGCATCAACAGAGCATGAACGACTAGTATATGAGGGGTGGCTCTTGTATGACACTGGACACTGTGAGGAAGCTCTACAAAAAGCAGAGGAATCTATTTCTATTCAAAGGTCATTTGAGGCCTTCTTTCTGAAAGCATATGTTTTGGCTGACTCTGGAGTCGACCCTTCTTATTCTTCAACTGTTATCTCGCTTCTTGAAGATGCATTAAAGTGCCCTTCAGACCGGCTTCGTAAGGGTCAGGTTCGTGCTTCTGTATATTGACAAAAAACTTGATTCCTACTGTGATATGCTTTTGATAATTGACTGATATGAAGATTGTTTTTAGTATAGTCTATGTATTAAATGTGGAAAGTCAAGGCCCACTTGGTTCGTCATTGTTGGTTGGAATTTTTTACTCGTTGTTTGAAAACTAAGAAACCCAGCTTTCAATGTAGTCAAGTACTTGAAGAAACATGCAATATGATGCTTGATTATGTATTAGATACGAATGATGTCGCAAATTCAGTAGGCCTTCAATTAACATCTGAGATTTATTCATGTCTGTGGTTGGTTTATGCCCAGCAAGTCTGTCCTTATTGCTCATTGTGGTATGATGGATCACTTAAAACACTTTTGTGCATCATTTTACCTGCAGGCTTTGAATAATCTTGGTGGTGTCTATGTTGATTGCGGGAAATTAGACTCGGCAGCAGATTGCTATACAAGTGCCTTGAAGATTCGACACACTAGGGCCCATCAGGGTCTTGCTCGTGTTCATTTTCTCAGGAACAACAGGGATGCGGCATATGATGAAATGACAAAGTTGATAGAGAAAGCTAAAAACAATGCTTCAGCTTATGAGAAGCGCTCTGAATATTGTGAAAGAGAACAAACTATGGCAGATTTGCAAACAGTCACCCAGTTGGATCCTTTACGTGTTTATCCGTACAGATATCGAGCAGCAGGTTAGACCAGAATGAACTCATGTTTGTTGATAATATGCAATAAATAATTATACTGTATTTTGTGCCTCCATGAATTCTGCCTTGCAAATGAGGAAATCATGCTTTAAGATCCAGCATTGTGCAAAATTAGTCTTTCTGTGTTTTCTTTTGGAAAAGCAGCCAACTTCTTAGAATTACTTTTATTTTTTTAGTCCTGAATTACTTTTAATTGGTGTTACTTGTCTCTCTTGGGAGTTTATTAAACAAATAGTGCCTGAAATTGAAATAACATGCTTCTTACAAAATGTAAGATGAAATAGAAATGGAGTTCTTTGTAGAATTTAAAATTCTAAAACTTTGTTTTAAGCTTAGCACACTGAATTAAACTGTTGCTCTGGTGGATTTTGTTATCCCTACTGTTCAACATCAAGTTTTTTTTAATAAAAAAACAGATATACTTTTTGTGATTGTATTATCTTATAGATTTTGCTTGACCCTATTATCATTGCGGTTAGTTGTGTGGTGAGAATCAAAATACACTATGGTGAGCAATAATGTAATTGACATGTTATATTTGTTTTGATTCACAGTGCTGATGGACAGCCACAAGGAGAAAGAGGCAATAACAGAGCTTAGCAGGGCAATTGCATTCAAAGCTGACCTCCACTTATTGCATCTTCGTGCAGCATTCCACGAGCATATTGGGGATGTTCCTAGTGCTCTTCGAGATTGTAGAGCTGCCCTCTCTTTGGACCCAAATCACCAAGAAATGCTCGAGCTTCAGAAACGTGTGAACACCCAAGAGCCCTGACAAATCGTGGTGCCATGTTGTGTTTTGTATGTATACCACGATTTGCCACGTAGATGCCTCATGATAGCCTTGACTTAATTCATTTTTTCCTTTTCTTTGTTTATTACTCTGAGATGATGTTTTCAACAAGGAAAAAAGAGAAGGTAACTAGTTCCAAGATGATGACCAGCATCGATAAAGAGCTTAGGTTAGCCCCCTATGTCCATGTCATGTGTAAAAGTATTGCCTAATCACTGAACTGCACCTGAAAAAAAAAGTTTTCGCTCAGAATGTAACTGTTTAGGTAATGTTCCTATTCAGCCCTGGCACTCTAGTTCGTTCGATATGATGATTTTGAGGGTGTGTATAAGTAAACTAGATTTTTCAGCGTGTTGCTCGCGGGAATTTATAATAGTGACGTTGATTTATTATGTTGGAATGAAGAAAAGCTAAAAAAAATAATTATAATAAATAAAAAAATTAAAACATAAGAGATCTATTTAATAAAATTTATTTGAGCTCACAGGATATAATGATTAATTATATTTGATTGAAATTTAAAGGTTTTTTAGCTGTGTTTATTAATGAAATTTAAACAAAACATTTATTGAGTGGTGTCGTCGCATATCAAGTAGGAGTGTGGGTGGATGAAGAAAGTAAGAGAGTCAGATTGAGCAAAAGTAAAGGTGAATAAGAAGCGAAGATTAAATAAGTAATAAGTAGAAGTGTGAGTGGATCAAGAGAGTCAGATTTAGCGAATAGATTTGTGGCGATGCATTTTATACATGGCCTTCTTTTTTTTTAGAGAAATGTCGATATCAATTAAGTGAGTTTTTTATCTAGGAAGTTGTCCATTTTAATTCCTCAACAATTTACTATATCTATTTGACATCCTAAACAAAATCTTAGCTAGAGTTGTTTCAAAAAAAAAATCAAATTAGTGCAATTTACTTCTAATTGCAATTTATCATTTTTTTTCTCCGCATACAAGTTGAGTTTGAATCTCAAAATTTGCAACGTGATAGCTCATATTAAATTAGACATATACTAAAAATAATATCATATTTTGATATTATTTGTATGTATGTATCATTACTTCCTATCAAACTATGATAGTATTATACTAGTGTGAAAAATAGTTACTCTCCGTTTTCTTATTGTTGTCGTTGATGTACAGATGAAAAAGTCTTTTAATTGTTGTCGTTGTGAGTCTAACCAGTATTAATCTTCCATCTCTATCCTTGTATGCCGCTTTGCTTGCCAGCGTAACACCACCCGAGGGCCCAGGCAGGGACACACCATCCTCCATTCTTACTGCTTTGCATCGTTGCGAGGTTAGAAGGGTCAATTAAACATTTCCTTAATCTAGTCGAAGATGTCTGAAACGTCTGGAAAATAAAAACGGAGAGAGTACATTTTTTTTGTTAAGATGGGTTATTCTACAATTATTACCATGTAAAATTTGAGCTTTACATTCAACTTGTATATCGAGAAACAAATATGACAAACTTTAATATGTGTTATATTGCACTGACGTGAATTATTCGAAGGAGTTAACTGAGACATGATTTTATTTAGAGGGTTAAACAAACAAAGTAAATCATTGTGAGTAGTAAAATAGACTCTTCCCTATTATTTACTTCTTTTTTAGTGCAGAACAAATCTTTTTTTTTTGCGACGTGCTGAACAAAAATTCGCGTGTGGCACCTTTATTTACTTCTGATATCAAAGATATGACTTTGTAGATGCGCATTAACAATGTTGATTTTTGACCTAAGTGCATCGACAATTCGCGTGTGGCATCTTTAAGACTTTTGTTTGCTGATCTTCAGTGCACGCTGAAAATGATGCCAGTGGCGTGCGAACCATGGGGCTGTATCTGTCTTTTGTGGTGACTGTTAAACAAGAGCTCATGATAATGTTGTTAATGAAGATACTCCTTTGGTGACACCTGCTATGTTATCTTTTCTCTTTGACGGTTTTGGTGACTAACACATTTACACCGTGCTCACTCGTTCAATTGTTGTCACTGTAGATTTCTAATCTCAATTTTTGATTATTTATTTTATTTAAAAATTAATTTAAATGTGTGAAATTATAACTTATAATTCAAATAACTTTAGTGATAAAGCAAATGATAACAAAATACATAATATCTACCAAACTAGTTTTTAATAAGATACATAATTAAAGTTAACATAAAAATTAATAACTACATCAATTTAGAAACAGAGAGGTAGGTATTAACAACACCGTCAAGTCAAATCATGTACTTTCATTACCTGTGCCAACACAGAAAGCAGGTATTAACAACACCGTCAAATCTGTACGTTCACTAGCTGTGCCATAGTTAAAATAATGCAAAATTTACTGACTTTAAGTAAGTGCCACAAGATTTTTCTATGTATAAAAACAATAACATCTGTCCTTTTTTGCTTCAACTTTATTCGCAGGGCGCTTTGAGCCTTTGGCGGTTTGACCTGCTCCCGGCCGAAGCTGCAGGCTGCAGAGCACTGCTTCGCCCCTAGGCGGTGCGGTGTGCGAAAGCAACGCTCTGGCAGCACCGGCGCCGACGACACGTGTCCCCGTCAGCCCACCTGCGGCCCAAGCCCAGGCCCATCTCGCCACATGCCCCACCCCCGGCGACCAGACCACCGTCTAGCTTTCACCTCCTCTCTCCGTCCGTCCGTCCGCCCCCTTCCCCACCGGTCCCCGCCGCCCGCGACCGCGACCCCATTTCTCTCTCCTCCCTCGCGTTCCGGAACCTTCCTTTCCCGAAGTAGGAACCCCTAGCCTTCCCCAAGAGCCGCCGCCTCCTACTCCTTTCCGGCCCCGCGCCTGCCACCACCACGCATCTTCGCTGCTCCGGGCGCCGAAAGGATCCCCGTCTCGGACGGCGACCGTGGAGGTCAGCCTCCCTCCCTCCCTCCGCCCCTAAAGCTTCCGCCTTTTTCGCTCAAATTTCGGTCCTTTTTTGGGACGCTAAAGCTCACGTCTTGGCGCCGATTTCAGGTGGCTGGGCGCGTCTAGCTTCCTCCTGGCGCGTGGGTTTTGGGTCCCCGTTTGTCGGCTGCTGCTTTTTTTTCGCCTGTACTTGCAGGTGGAGATGGAGAGGCGTTCCTGCTAGGATTGCACCTTATCTTGTTCCCCTTGCTTGTCCATTTAGGTTAGATGCTGCCCTGCCCCCTTCCTCGCGACGAAGCGTGTGTTTGTACTCTGTATGTACGTGTGCCCTCTGCATAAGAGGACAGCTTCTTCTTGTTACTGCTCTTGGCTATGAAACGAGCTCCCTGTGACCCGTTCGGGAACCTGTGTAAATTTAGCGTTGACTCCTGGTTAGGACTAGTGTAGATTCGAGCTATGGACCCAATGCTGAACCCAGTGAAGGAGGAGGTCAGCCACGGGGAAGGGGGGTTGTTGGGTGCTGCTGCTGGCGATGGACACGGATCCGTGGCGGCGCCGAGGCCGATGGAGGGGCTGCAAGACGGAGGGCCGCCGCCGTTCCTTACCAAGACCTATGACATGGTCGATGACCTGACCACTGACCATGTCGTGTCATGGAGCGCCACCAACAACAGCTTCGTGGTGTGGGATCCCCACGCCTTCGCCACCGTAATGCTGCCCAGACACTTCAAGCACAACAACTTCTCCAGCTTTGTCAGGCAGCTCAACACCTATGTAAGTAGTTTTTCTCCCCCTTTGCGATGCAGTTAGTAGTCCCCTAATATTTGAGTGGCAGATTGTGAATCAAAGAAGAATTGAAGATTGCTTGGCAGTTGGTTCTCTTTAGTCTTTACCTTGCTCAAGCAGTGGAAATCTCTTTTTTATTTATTATAAGGACATTTTGTACTCTACTTCTGAACATCGATGGTAATCAATTGAAAAAGCAATCTGACTTGGGGAAGTGCATAAAAGGTTTTATGCGTCCAGTTCAAATGTGTTGTTACAAGGGCACACAAATCCCATAGTAATGACATTTTGAGGAGCATAAGCATTCATGGTTGGCTAGATCTGGCGATCTGCTAATATTGTCCTTAAAGGAGCAATAATAAAAAATATAAGAAAATACTGTTTGAATTTGGGAACATTTTATTGATGTTGTGTATTCAGCATTCATTTTGTGAAACGATTGTACGCATTTAGTTGTTTCTTTTTCTAGAGGCAGTGATCTGTCATACTACATTTTTTTGTATATGTGGCCTCCTTTCCCTGCTTTAGCAGCAGACCACACATCGGAATAACAGTATGTTCTAGATCATTCATCCCCACCACCCCACCACACCACACGCGCGCGCGCGATGGGAGCCAATTGCAACATTGTTGTACTTTGCTGTATGTATTGATGTCAGAGATCCTTTTCCTAATATGTATCTTATGTGCCCATTCTTCAAAATCGAACCTGAAGCGCAGGTTGATGTCTTAAGTCATATGTTACTTCAAACTGCTTCACTTTGTATAAACCTTACACCATGTGCTTTTTTCTGAATTAATTCTATATTTTTTAAGTGAATCGGTATTTTCACAATTGTCATTTGTAATCCTTTTAGTAGAGTTGACTGTCCATGTGCATGCTTTGGAACAAGACAACAAAATATGGTTTCTAATTTGACTTCGAAACAATAGAGAAGGATGAAGATTGAAGCATAAAGTTAACAAATAAATTGCAGAAAGAACTGAAAACAGTTCAAACTGAAACTGTGCAAAAGTGAACTGGAATATATCAGAAAAAGGTAATAGACTCTACTCCGTAATTATACATTAGCTTTTGTTGATGCAATCTTAATAAAAGGACCAACCGTCTTTTGTACTGGCCATAAACTTATCACATCTTCTTGCCCTGACGTCTTTTGAAGCTAATCCTCGCCATGTTTGTTGTTTGCTGGCAATCCAGGGTTTCAGAAAGGTGGATCCTGACAGGTGGGAATTTGCTAATGAGGGATTTTTGCGGGGACAGAGGCACCTCCTGAAGAACATTAGGCGTCGAAAACCTCCTGCTCATAATGCCCCAAACCAGCAGTCTGTTAGTCCATACCTTGAAGTGGGGCACTTTGGATATGATGCAGAGATTGACCGGCTGAAGAGGGACAAACAATTATTGATGGCTGAAGTGGTGAAGCTAAGGCAGGAGCAGCAGAACACAAAAGCAAATCTGAAAGCCATGGAGGATAGGCTGCAGGGGACTGAGCAGAAGCAGCAACAGATGATGGCATTCTTGGCACGTGTCATGCGAAATCCTGAATTCCTAAAGCAACTAATGTCCCAGAATGAGATGAGAAAGGAACTCCAAGAAGCCATCTCAAAGAAACGAAGGCGACGCATTGATCAAGGACCTGAAGATGATGACTTGGGTGCTACTAGCAGCCTGGAACAAGGTTCACCACTTCTGTTTGATCCACCGGAGCCAGCTGACTTCCTCGTTGACGGGATCCCAATGGATATCGGGAATTCAGTTTTGGACCCTGAAGTGCTGGCACGGCCTGAGAATATTGATCTTGGCACTTCTGAACCACAGCAAAATGTACCTCAGGGTGATTTGAACGAAGATTTCTGGGAGGAACTGCTGAATGAAGGATTTGCCGAGGAGAATGACAATCATGTCATCGAGGATGACATGAATTTGCTGTCCGAGAAGATGGGTTATCTTAACTCGGATAGCCCAACATCAAGGAAATAGTTCCTCAGCTTTTCTCATGTTGGACAGTTGGAGGATTCACAATCTGCAGCTTCTGAAATATATTGCGACAGCAAAGCGGCAATTCTTCTGTGACTTGGTTTTCCCTTGCTGAACTCCTTTTAAGGGTTGTATTTCCATGAAAATCGGAAAAGTTCGCTGGTACCCAATTTGACTGACTCGTTATCGCTACTTTTCAGTGTTTGCAGAGTTTGTAACCTTTAGGCAGCAACAAATCTGTTACTAGCAGTTGTTTCAGGCTTTATGCATGTCAGCGCTTACAGTGAGGGTTGCTGTCCATGTTCATCCTTGCATGTTTTGGTCTGTGCAATCCATGATTGTCTTCTGTGTCATTTATGTCAGGTCCATGTCTCTCTGTATTGACTTAGTGATGATGTGTTAAAGGTGTAGACTTGTAGATGAACTCGAAATGTCTCACTGTAAAAGCAACCTGTGACCTAGCAGAAGCTTTGCTAGGTGCATGTAATAGATCGTATCTCTTGTAACATCGATCTCGGCATATTTTGTCGTCCTTGTTTGATTTTGTCAGTGGCTGTAATATCTGGTTTATCCTCGGGCACAACCACATTTTGCCAACTTTTTACGCCAACCTTTTACACATTTTGTGATGGAAAGTGCTATATCCTACGCTTCCTCATCTAAAACATAATTCCCGATCTTCTGGGCATTGAAATAAAGGGTCTCTTGTTTGCTTTTGGCTTTTGTTTTTTGCAAAAGTCAAAAGCTCAACTAAAAAGTAAATTTTTATTAAATTTTTTTGAGAAAACAGTTTTTTTCTAATTGAAAAGCAAAAGTAGATTTGAACTTGTTTTTATCGGCTATGGACGTCAGTTTATATATATTATAATTATATTACATAATTGTAATTATATAATATAATTAAATTATATGTAATTATATAATACATAATTATAATTATATATATTAATAATTATATAATATAATTACAATTATGTAATATAATTACAATTATACAATAAATTATATTTATATAATACATAATTATAATTATTTATAATTTTATATTACATAATTGTAACTATAATTATATATTACTATAAGTACAGTTATATAATATATAATTATAATTATATAATATAATTATAATTATATTTAAGTACATAATTATAATTATATTACAGTTATAATTATATATAGTACATAATTATAATTATATACAATTTTATATTGCATAATTACATATAATTATACTTTCATTATAATTATATATATTATATAATTATAATTATACTTTCATTATAATTATATATTTTACATAATTATAGTTATATATAATTATGTAATAGAACTATAATTATATAATTATAATTATTATATATACATATACTCTTATATACGTACATTATCTTACAATTTCACAATCTCAAAGCTAGTTTAAACCAAACAGTTTTTATCTCACGGCTACAGTTGTTTTTTTTCACAGCTGCTCAACCAAACATTTTTCAAAAATGGATGCAGTTCATCCGCTGTATTTATCGGCAACGCACTTTTGGCGATAGCGACGGGAATCTTGTGCTCTTTTCAGAGAATGGGCGATGTAGCCGATCTCTGTCGCTCCGGAGTCCGGACACGGGCTCTCCGCACCGTCTTCACGGTGGCCGAAGCGTCCATGTCGACGGCGACGCGAGCACCGTACATCATCTCCAAGGCGGGTAGCTGTGAACCAGCCACTGTCCACGTCGCACACATGTAGTTGATGCTTTCGTAATTCCAGCCGTGAACTGCTCGCCACAATTGTGCACGGTGGTGGCCTGGCCGTGTCCACGCCGGTCGCCGGCGACAGACACGCTCTCGCCGCCGCCACACATGCACCGGCGTCCGGCACCCCCCGGCCGGCGCGGTTCTGGAATATTCTGAGGCTTTTTCCGGCCAAGATCCGGCCAGCTCGCCAGCGTTCGCCGGAAGACCGCGGTGGCCTGGCCCTAGCCGTCCACACACGGCGACAACATCACGCCCCGAGACACGAGCTGAGCTCGCTGTGAACACGGTTCCCTCCACGTCGCGACGCACAACGTGTACAAGGCTACCAGCACTTCCGCGCGCGCGCGCAGGGCTCAATCACATCTACGGCCGTGGATCGCCGGCCGACGTGGCCCCGGCGCGGCCACCTCCCCAGTGGTCACGGTGACACAGTCACGGGCGGCTCACGAGAAACCGGAGCTTGAGCTTGAGCTCCCCCTATAAATATGCCCGACCACGTTCGCACTGGCCATCACAGCAAGCACTGAACAGCAGCGTGGTAGCGAGCCAACACACCGACCTACTACTTCGTAGTTCATTCCAAGTTTCGAATGGCGACGATGATGAGCTCTCTCACCTTCGGCCGATCCCCGGTGGCCGGGCTCGCGCCGCGCCGACGCGCCGTTGTCGTCAGGGCCCAGAGCAAGGACGTCAAACCGAGCACGGGGTTGTGGGACGCGCTGGCGTTCAGCGGCCCTGCGCCGGAGCGCACGAACGGGCGGCTCGCGATGGTGGGCTTCGTCTCGGCGCTGGCCGTGGAGGCGTCGACGCGCGGGGATGGGCTCCTCGCGCAGGCCGCCAGCGGGACGAGCCAGGCGTGGTTTGCGTACGCGGTGGCGGCGCTGTCCGTCGCGTCGCTGGCGCCGCTGCTCCAGGGGGAGAGCGCTGAGGCGAGGAGCCACGGGCTCATGAACGCCGACGCCGAGCTCTGGAACGGACGGCTCGCTAGTTTCGGGATCGTCGCGCTCGCCGTCACTGAGTACCTCACCGGCGCGCCCTTCATCAACGCGTAATTATGGCGGACCCACGCACATACTAGGATTGTAAGTATAGAAGCATTATGCATCCCGTGCGTGCGCCAGTAGCAAGATCAATTCGATTCGCACGTGTATGCTAACATACTTTCGGATGAGCTCGTATGTACTGAATTTCCTAGTACAAACATCCAAATTGGTACTAAGTAGAAATTTACACCCTTTTTTTTTTAAAAAAAAAGAAATTGCATTGACGTCTTTTTGGCACAAAACTTTGTTTTTCACAATTAATCAATCCATGTATCAGTTACTCTCTCTATTTTTAAATTACCATCGTTAGGACAATAATTTAGGTTCTAAAATAAACTATTATTCAAACGATAACAATTTAAAAACAGAGTATCTTAATATTTGAAGGTGAAAGGAACGAATACAACATTATTCAGGAAAAAAAATTACCTATGCATTTGATTAAGAAAAGTTAGAATAAAATAAAATACCCCTACACTATTTATAAACTAAACATTCGTTAAGTATGATCTTGGTCAGGAAGGGCTCATCAAAAGAATCGGCCTCGGCGACTCAGTGAGACAAATTGGCTGACTTCAGTGCAACCAATGAGCTCTTAATGATATTTTTTTTTAAAATGAAGCCTATTACTTCCTCCGTTTCAATTTAGTTGTTAATCTAAATTTAAGCATAAAAATTAAAGAGAGATAAAAATGTGAAATTTGATAAAAATAAAAAGCAGATATATAAAGATAAAAATGTATTAAAAAATGAAGATAATAAATACATTAAAAAAATCAAAAAATTAAGATGATTAATAATTTGAAACGGAGTGAGTAGTATTTAGGAAGCCTGCGGCTAACAGCTGCAGCAGCCAACAATGTTTCACTGTGCTGACTGGGCGAAGGCTCTCAGCTGGAGTATGACAAGTGGCCGCCTAGTCCCTGCACGTGTGCACCGTGGAACGAGCCGGACCATTGCGTCGCCGTCGACGTGGACGGCCAGGCCGCCGTGAACGGGTTCGGGATGGGCTGGATGACTCCCTCACCTCGGCGCCTAAAAAAGTGCGCACAACAGTCCAAGACGACGCAACGGACACGGGGAGGCCTAAGCGTCGACCGACGTAGGCTCGCTTGGACCCGGTTAACCTTGTTTTGCTCGGGGATGTTTCAATTGGCCCTGCAAAAGATGGCCTATTCAGCACTTGCAGCCAGGATCCGTAAAAAGGTTCACAAATTCGCATGGATTTCGCACCAGACCCAGACACAGTGGAGGCTGGAGCGAATGTTTCCTAGAGCTGTTTGTACAGCCGACAGAATACCGTAACGGCAGTACAATACCCGGACGCACATGCATATACGTTACGTACGTATACACGTATGTATGCGCATGCTCCTATACAAAGCCACTACACGTCAGAACCATAGGAAGCTACCACGTTCCATTAATCCTAGCCTGGGACAAAAAACTTGTTATTCACACGTTGACGAACGGCGCGCCGGTGATGTACTCCGTGACGGCGAGCGCGACGAGTCCGAGCATGGCGAACCGCCCGTTCCATAGCTCGGCGTCGGCGCTCATGACCTTCCCGCCGCGCGCCTCGGCGCTCTCCCCCTGGAGCA
>BCLG01000596.1:51117-65544 GCA_001602295.1 Zoysia matrella | reverse complement strand
GCACGGGACCGTGTGCCCGTGCGCTGCCGGCTCTTTTCCTTCTTTTTTTTGAGATTTTTTTTCTCTTTGCGGCTGTAGCTTTGTTTTCTTTTTCTTTTTTTCTTTTCTTTGCGCGGTTCGTTCGCGGAGTCTGAGACTTCCGTCACAGTGTAGCCAACGGCTACGATTTTTCTTTGCGAAACTTTGCTCGCGGGTAGGATTTGGGCAAGTTTTTCTATACTCATCGGGATCCACTTATAGATCTGACTCTAATACCAATGTTGTGATCTTTGTCTGATGTTTAGGAATATCGACCCGAGAGTTCGTGTTGGTAACAGATTTGTGGTTCGGAGGTGGTCAATAACTTCGGATCCGTTCGTCGGAGTCGTAAAAGACGATCTAGCTATCTGCCCTTTGTCGGTGTGGTCCTCTGCGCTCGGGCAGCGTCGGTCGGTGGAGTGAGCAGTGGCGTAGAAGGCATGGTGACGTCGTCGATCTTTCGATGACGGCGGTCGTCGTGACGGAGACGGCGGTGGTGCTTCTCGTCGACACAACGTCATCTCACAGATCAGGTTTAGGATTTTGTTGGTGGGACGGCGATGATGCTTTCCATCGACACAACGCTCTCTCAGATCGAGTTTAGAGTTTTGTTAGTAAGGTGAGGCGGTACGAATAAACTTAAATCATAAATTCCGGTCAGCCTTTCACCTCTATTTATTGTGACACTGACGATAAGAAACCATCAGCCATAATACGCTAAGCGCTTCGATCAAAACGCAATTAATTCAATGTCCATTGAAACTGTTGAGCCAACGGTGGAGATCAATTTCTAACATCTCTGGCCGCTCTCCGGCGTCTTCGCTCGGCTGACCGACCTCTCCCTGAGCGACATCCGATTCCACGGCCCTGGCAAGCTCGGCGACGCCGTCTCCTCGCCGCGGTGCTCGCGCTTACGGAAGCTCAGCGTCCAAAACGCCCGAGGGCTGTTCCATCTCTCTGTTCAATCGGAGTCTCTCCTCCAGTTGAATCTGCGGCACGTGGATGGATTGCAGGAGCTCGCCATCAAGGCACCTGCGCTCATCGAATTGAAATTGAGTCGGTGCTTTGCCGAGAACCAACTTATTGCCGATATTTCTGCCCCTATGCTCGAGACGCTTGGCTGGGGAGATGCGTTTGATCCCAGCTCTGTGCAGCTTGGTGAGATGGCACAGCTGCAGCAGGTGTCCACGCACGTTTTGCTTGTACATGGTCCTGGGCACCATGACTCTTTGACCAGGTTACAGAACAATAATTGCCTGAGATTTTTGCAGCAGTTTCAGGTCATCCACAGTCTTGATATCTCGCTTGGCTATCACCAGGTCAGTTCACACGTTCTTTCTGATTATGAAATCGAATTAGCATGTTGGCTAGCTATTGTTTTAAGAAAGCTAACTTGGAGTTCTTTTTTCGAGGTCTATTTGTCTGTATTGCATCTAATTTAGGATACAACAACAACAAGAAAGAAACCAAGATTTACATACTTGCATCAGAAATTCAATGTAAACTTGTCAGGACACACCACTAAATTCATGCACAGTACTTTTTTCTTCTAAAGCAGTTTCTTTCTTCATCTTGATCCTTACATGAATTTTTTTTTATTTGTTATGAATCAACAGGACCTGAGTAACTTTCAGTACTTGCTCGAAGACATAACCTTCCTCCCTCACTGTGTGGCCTTGAATGTAATTTTAGTCAATGAAGGACATGCCTTTGGACCCGGATTGTATCATGTGTTCAGGCTGTGTACTGGTATCGAAAGTTTGCTCCTGGCTTTAGATAATCGCTTGGAGGTAAATCTTTGTTGTTCGACCTCAACACCCAAGTAATAACTAATAAGAAAGCAGCAGAAAAAATACCCAACCACCTGCACCATTTAGCACAAGTTGATCTGATCTTTAGTTTTTAGCACTACATATTCTAGCTGTCTTTGTCTGACACTGCTATTTGGCCCCAAAGTTTCCGCTGCAACTATATGTTTTCTCTAGCTTGTTAAATGCAATTATGCAACTATTAACAACATATATCTAGGCAGTAATACTTCTATCCTACTGCCTTCTTCCTGTTGCATTCGGCATGACCAGCTAGTCTTAGTTTTGTTCCTTTTTCTAGGCACAACATGTATGTCCATCGGGCTGCATTTGTGATCAGCCAACAGATTGGATGACTGAGTAACTTTTATTGAATTGCCTCCAAGAAGTCCATATCACTGACCTGAAAGGATCTGAGCATGAAGTTGCTTTTGTGAAACAATTGTTCAATTGGTCGCCAGTTCTGGAAAGTATGAAAATAACATTTGATCATTCTATCAGTAAAAGCACAGCCATGGAATTGTTTGATACGTTATCAAGCTTCTCTATGCCAGAAACACACATTCGAGGTTACATGTATAGGAATGTGAGTAAGCAATCGGTGAGCCTGATTGCTGTAAAGGCACCAAGTTGAGTCTTAAGTACCGTTTAGTGTTGTTGCAAGGTTGTACAGTACTAAGCAATGTAGCTTGCAGCTTTCCTCGTATCAACTTTGATTTTTAAGCATACATTCTTATGAAATGTTGTAATGCTGCAATAGTGCAATTTCGTTCCAGGTGTCAAAGCTCTGCTGTTTTCACCAAACTTTATTAGTCCTATGTTTTTAGTTTGTGGCATCTGACGTCTCTTTTTCTTGGGATATTGTAATTTGTCAACAGACATGATGTTTTGCCTTGTTTTCAGAGAGAGATCCAGAATTGACATTAGAGCAAAGAAACTCTCCAATTGTTCTTTAGAAGAAAGTTTGTCGTGAGAAGGTGAGTGCTGGCTCTTGTCGCTTATGCTTTGAGAGGTCCTTCTCTGAGTTCTCTCTGCCTCTTATAGTAGTGATGATGAGATCACGACGAAGTAGGAAACAATCATTAGGTAACTGTGCAGATAGACACCATGACCTGGGTCCAGTAGTCACAGTTTTGACATGGATAGCTAGAGAGGTTATTCTGGCAACACAAGTGACTAATCAATTGTACAAGGAAATTTTAATTCGATCAGAGCATTGCAAGCGCCATAGATTTACAACTCCTATTGATTGAAAAATATGAACATTTAAACTTTTTTAATCTACAGCTACTCCTGATCCTAAACTACACACAAAATGAAAAATGCCATAAGCAATTTCTTGGACATTCTAGATCTATGCTCTCAAAACCCGGCTCGAATAAGCAGCAGAATTCAGTTGCTACCACGCTGCACCTCTTGACAGGATGATAGTCTTCTGTTGCCTCTCATTTTCAAGAATCAGGTAACTGTGCAGATTGACACGGTCTTACCCTCGCTAAAAGCTGTTAAAAGTTAAGTCCATGCTTATATCCTGTAGGCCAACCTTGTCTCTGTTTTAGGAGTAAGTCAGCATTGTAGTTACAAGCAGTGAAGTCTTCCGTTATCTGAATTTAGCCAGCACTTCTGGGTTATAGTTCTTGTGTATCCACATCTTTGCTCTCTATGACATGAGATGCTGCAAGGTGCACTGAGTTTAGCCCTACATCTAATAGAAATAGCCCTGTCCACGGCATGCAGCAGCGCCATTACAAGCTGAGAACAGAACCTCCTTTCCATTAGGTCTTGGCAGTGAACTAGGATGAGGGTTTGCCATTGGAAAATATAGAGTGAATTAGATCAATACCATTGCAGAGTAGCCAGAGTTGAAAAATACCATTGCAAAGTTTTGAAGTTGCTGGATACCATCAGATAGTCATTTGAGTTGGAAAATACCATTGCCGTGACACTTAACTGACAGAAGATATAATAAGACGAAAATACCCCTAGCTTGGAATGGTTTAAGCTGTTAGTCCTGTTACCACAGTTTCAAACAGATTTCAACGTGACATTTATGCAATTTCGATAACTTTTTGAATCAAATTTTCATGACATCACACACTTATGTTAAACAATAATTTAGACCACTTTGCGCAAATACGCATACATAGAAGTCACATAGCAATTTAGACATCACAAATGACAGTCTTACACATCATAGAAGTCACATGTACGTGATTAATACAAGTTCGAAGTGGGTTTTGCTAACATACTCAATGCAACAATTTAGATAGAAATCACACACGTCACTACATAGTTTAAAGATGAAAGCAACATGGGCATGGTGTAAACAGCAGCCATTCTTCTCCCCATGCCCTCTTCCTGCTCCTTGTGAGTGGTCCTGGACTTTCATTGGGTTGTAGCTGAGATGTTTTTAGAGTGCAAGGTGAAGAAGTTAGTGCTGCCATCTCCTTCGCAACACATGATCTTGTCCTATGCAGATATGAAATAACAAAGAAAAATTCAGATTTCTTGTTATAGAGGGAAAAAAGAAAATCATTTCACAAGGTATTTTGTTCACCTAGGGGTTGTAGGGCTGCTGGTGACTGCAACTTGTTCTTTCTTTTGTGCCTTTTTTCCCTTAACCTTGGCTGTGTTGTTTTGCTCCACTTGCTTAGTTCCCCTCTTTCTCTTATGGGTGGTTTGGCCATCGATTCTTCCCTCAGTTGCTGCTGGCTGATTAGAAATACTTTCTTTGCATGTTGTTGCTCTGTGAATCCATGATTGCTCTTCGCCCACTTGGACTTGTTAGGCATAGGCGGCGCAGGTCCTGGTCCCCGTGCGCTGGGGGAGGCGCGGGGTTGGCTCTTGGCGTCAGATGCGGGGATTCAAGCGGCGCGGGTCCTGGCTCCAAGCGGCGTGGGTCCTGGCTCCCTCCATGCTGGCTCCTCTGCCACCTCATAGGTGGTGTGGGCGGCGGATCGATGTGTGGGGGTGGACTGCTCTCTCCCCTGTCGCACCTAGGTAAGCTGGGCTTAGGGTTCGCGAGGAGTCAGGGGCAACAATGGTATTCTAAAATTTTTAACGTGATTTGAGCTCGCATCTGAACGGAAAACATCACAGAATAGTAATTTCCAACTCAAAGCTTCAAAATTTTGCAATTGTATTTGTCAACTCTGGCTACTTTGCAATGGTATTGATCTAATTCACTCGAAAAAATATGGCATTCCCAAAATTTGAAATTGAAACAGTATTGCAGAATTTCCTCTCCCTCATGGGATAAATTCTCGGGAATCAGTGGGTCCTTATGCAAAAACCGTAAACATCGCAGCAGGCTGAAATTACGGAAAAAAAGTGTAAGATAAAAAGCTTCAGATAAAAGGTTAATATTCCGATACCAAGTGCACCAATAGGAACCAAACTCTGCATAAAAAAGGGTGAAAGGGGATGAGTGGTCAACGACTTGCTACAGCACCCTAGTGTTATTTTATTTCTTACTATTTGTATGATCTGGTGCCTTACAATTCAAAAATACTTTATGGTCACAATCAGTTTTTTTAGTTTTATCTTTCTTGTTCCTGGCAAGCAGAAGTTTAATAGCAAAACTTCAGGTTTCAGCATTCAAAATTTAATATCACAGGGGACCTGATCCTCCAGAAAGTCAGGAAGCATCGATATGGCAATTTCACAAATTCTTGATGCTTTGAGAAATCACAATCATATGGCTACATGTTGGAATTATCGACACAGTTATCAAATACTGCTCCCAAGCCAACAATGTTGGTTGGCTGGCAAAGCATGGATCATTATAAGGTAAATTCTGGAAGAAGAGTCAAGACGGCACATAGAAAGGAGAAAGACTTGACCATAGACTTAGGGGAGAACAGATAAATGCAAACAATTCAGCCCATTATGAACCCCTAATAATTTTGATCCAGTAGCTAGAGTGCAATGCAACTATCAAAATGTGTGTCGATGCTCAAAATGTGTACTGAGAATCATTTTTCGAGAGAAACCGAAACATTTTTGATTCTCGAGAAAATCGGAACCGTACCAAATGCAGAGTGTACCAGATTGAATTTGGTAATTAATTGATACAAACTATTGTCAGACATGGTTTAATTCTGCATAATCTGAAATTAGCTACCAGAATGTCTATGCAGCTATACATTATACTCCCTATGTTCTTTTATTTGATGCTGGTTAACGAGCGTCAAATCTAAAAGGACTGAGGGAGTAATTACTTTCCTTGTTCTACATCCACCAAGAACCCTGATCAACCAATGGGCATAGCCAATATGTGCCAGGAGGCTCAGGAGCACAAAGACTAGTTCAGGGCAAGTATATTTATGAAGTACACGATCGCACCAAATTCATCTGTAGTTTTGCCATTATGCTAGACAAACCCAAGAGGGGTTCCTTTATACATTCAGCTGGCAATGCTAATACAAAATCTTTAAGTTTTGTTAGCATGATGGGTCGACATTCCTCAGACTGTCACCAGGTAAGGTTATTCATCCAGAAAGGTAACAAAATTGTCAGCTCCTATATCGACATTGTGCTTGGGGTGCATCACCCCTGATTTCTTCATTCAGCTAGCAACATTCAATTATTCTCTTTCCTCGCAACTAGCAGTTTTTTGCTTCATTTTGTTGAGCTTGCTTTGCCTCAAGCTTCCTTAAAGCAGATGAACTTAGTTTCTCCCCCTCCACACCTCCAGAAAGGAGGTCAACAACCTCAATCTGAAATTTAAGTTCATCCACATCTGGATCAGTTATATTTCCAGCCAGTAGTAGACTACTATCAGATTACGGAGATAAAGAAGCCGGGATGGACACACCTTCAACAGCGGCAACCCTTTCTCTTCTCTTTTCCTATTTACAGCAACACCACCATTAAATGTCTCCTTACTGAACAAAAAGAGTATTGCCACACCAAATGAGGCACAGTAGAAAGCAAATATAAAAATACTCTAAATTTCACCTGATTAGGTGATCAATAGCCCATATGTTTCTAATTTCAGTATATGAATATACTTCAGAACTCCTTAGTATAGTTTTGAAGTCATTGAATTAACGAAATTTACCTCTTGTAAAGTCACATACATTGAAAGAACAAATAATTTTTTTCTGCTAAATGCCTGAAAGAGATGATTCATTTTTTATACCTCACAATAATGGCATCCAACTTATCATCTTTAATGGAAGGGCCATAAGGGTCCTCAATAGGCTCCACTTGTACTATCAGTTCTGGCTTAATAGACTGCAGAAAGTGAGAAATCAGTTATGAGCTTCTGCTAAAACATTAAATTTAGACAAAACATAGAGAGGTATGTTCACTTTCTTTAAGTCATCCAATACCCCACAAAGAGTCACAAATATTACATGAACATGCATAAGACATGGAATTGATTCAGCCATTGCTAATTTCCTGTCCAGAAAGTTTTTAGTAAAAGACTCTAAAGGTCTTCAGACTTCAATACAACAAGATTTTCTAGAGCCATAGATTCATATGGCAAATGTGCCCACATTCATTGCAAGATGGTTCTGAAATTTTCAGAAAACTCCATACCAACTCACTTTGCACAGGCCAAGCCATTTATCATATAAATTGGGCAATCAGAAACAAGCCAAGTCACACACACAAAAAAAAAAAAAGGCAAGACGATGAGACCCATCCCCCTGCTAGTCACCCCCCAACCCATCTAATTCTTTACCAGCAGAAGTCACATGAAACAGGGAGATAGGGTAAGCACAACCTTGATGTAATCCTCCACGGCCATGATGCGCTTCTCGACGGGCTCAATAAGCTCAGCATACTGCATGCAGATACAGAATATCACGAATACAACCACGAATCATCAGCACCCCAAACAATAAGGGATAAAACGTTGCAAGTTCTTCCTAGGAGACAAAGGCGAGATTTTTGCCTCCTTCTTGGTGAGCATCGGGCCCGTGCAGACGCCCACCACGATCCGGTCCCTCGCCAAATCCGCAGAGGCCTGCCAGCCACAAGCACAGACCCGAGGAAACAAGATTTAAGCGCACATGGTCGCAAATGGAAAGAAAAACTTTTTAAAAAGGTCTGGCAGTACCTTGAGAAGGCGACGGTGGCCGTCGTGGAGGCGGTCGAAGGTGCCGCCGAGGACCACAGACCCGTAAGCCGGGGTTCCAATCTCCTCCAGACCTGGCGGCGGCGGCACTTCGGCCCGGGCGGCGCCGTCGGCGGGGGGTGCGATCATTTTTCTGTCTTGTTTTTCTTTTTCGTTTTTTTTTACTTTTTTTTTCCAAGGAAGAAGAATACTGTACGGCTTCTGCTGCTGCTCAGCCTGCTCTCTTGGCTCTGTCTGGATGGAGGGCCCAGTGATGTGCAACTTGCATGACCGGTGATACTTGGCCCTTTGGACCTCTATCTCAAAAAAAAAAAAAAAAACCCCTTCAAAAAATCTATTTGATTAATTTCTTTTTCAATTTGACCAATGATTTATAGAGATTTTATACTTTATGAATATGTAAATATATATTATGAAAATATTTTCATGGTTAATCTAAAGATATAAGTTTTACATTATTAAAGTTAACTAAAAAAAGAGCTCTTGTAAACATTTATAGATTTTTTTTCAAAAATAAATATAGGAAATGGACCCCATTAAAGTTAACAAAAAAAAGTATTTGATGATGTATTCAATCTTATCATAATGAACCTATCACAATGATATGGACCACCTGAAAGTGCATACAAAATCCAGACATGCCTTTCATAAGGTTGGAGAAAGGGACCCAGCAATCCAGCATCAAGTTTTCAGGATCCAACAGTCTTTTGCAGCTGTCTCTTTTTCCCCCTGGTCTCTCAAAGTGGCTGAAATCTGTGTGCTCACACCTCACAGCATATGAGAGGCTAGCACATGCCAAGTGAATCCTATACACCATTATAATTGTAGAACAATGTTTCATGTTTTATGCTGAAAAGGAATTTATATTTTCCAGCATGGTTCACCCTCTGAATCAGATACTTTCTAAACAGAACTTATCAATGGTGATTACTAGAACCAGCAACACTAAAAAATTATACGAAACAAAAGATAAAAAACTGTGAAAAATGTGAAATCACTTATTACAGATGTTACAGCCTATGCTATTAAAGTAGCTGACTCAAAATTCAATTAGTGCAAATTCTAGATAGCTTCTATGCTTCTTGAAAATAAAGCCATTGAATAGAAATTTCCAGTTACTACTAGGAACCAAGGTTTGGTGAGATCCAGTAAAGTAAAAATTCTTCGGACACCTCCATATACACAGTATCAGTTTCACTAGGGTGGAAAAGGGTGCTACTGGTAGGCTTGCAGCAGAGATCTCTGCAAGATGGAGCAGTCCACATGCGAAGAACCCATCATTTTGCAGCTAAAGAATATGCACAGACTTGAGGTCTTGACTAATGCGGTGTTGGCAGAAGAGCGAAGACTTCAAGAGGATAAAAGGACTCTCAACTGAAGCAAGTGTTCCTCATTTGAGATGTTGAGAGAGATGCGCAGGTTTGTCAGGAGTGACTCTTGCTCCCATGTCAGAGGCCCCGAGGCATAGAAAGCTCTTACTGTTGATTGGTATGCATGTAACTCAATATCATGCAAATTCATATCTAAACTGGGTCCATATATATTGTTACCCTCCCGCCATGATCTAATTGGGCATGTAGACAGAGCATCATCAGGGAAGCAACTGCTTGGATCAACTGATTGCTGTTCACCATCGATAGAGTAATCCAAGCAATTAACGCTACAACTAGCCACTGAGCACTCGTTCTCTTCTTTGGCGTGCAAGAGTTTCTGAGATGAACTAATGACTTCACACTCTGGTTTTGTCCTTGCAAAACTCTTCTTGGAAAGATCATTGTGTTTGTCACTGAGAGGTCCGTAGAAGCAAGCACCATCGATGTTATTCCTAGAAGAGTCCTTCAGAGGCAATACTTTTTTGATTGGCTGATGAACTCCATATGCAACTGTTTCGCTTTTCTTGCTCAGGACTCTAATAAAGTTATCAGGTAGCGTCCTCCTTGCTTTTAGTTTCCTCACAACTCTTGGGTCAGTGGCAGGGCAAAGTTTGGATGATTTATGCCTCTTAGTCCTGTGATGATCTTCTTCGAAGCTTTGAAAGCCCTGTTCCGTAAAAAAATTAAAGTGTGAAAAGGCATGATCATCAAGTTAGTTGGTTTACTCAACCCTATGAATTGAAAAGGGAAAGAAAATTGCCCAAATAAGTGATTTCATATTTCAAGCACATGCAGTGGTATACCTTTATTTGAATGCTACAAGTACAGCCAATGTGCCTGACATTCTAAACAGGATAATATTATGATGAGAATCTCCCAAACATCGCCTGGCGATCTGGACTGCTAAGCATATAACCAAATGAATATAACAATTGTTCTGCAAGAGACTACATTGACAACTGGTTTTACCTTGTACAATACAGTTGACTGCTTGTCATGATTAACATGTGGAACCCTCAGGCAAGAGATGTGGAATTCCTTCAGTTGGATGAAACATGTGAGCCTGATGACGAAATAGTTATTCTTCAGCGCGTTCATAATCTTTCCAGGCCTCCACAAGTTCTGATAGAAAACCTCAACTATGTCACCACGAATCCATCTACTTTTTCTCAGATCAACTGGTCGATGAGACCTAACATCTTCTCTCTGCATCATCTTCTTAGCTTTAGACTTCATTCTAGCAGTCAATGTTGGTGATAATCCCTATAGAACTGTCTTTTGTTATTTAATTCCAGAAGATGTCACTATGAGGTATGGGCCTCCACTGCTTCACGTGCTACAGTCATTTGACCTTTTTGCATACAAAAGGAAACTGTTAGAACCGTCAAAGAAGAACTAGCACCATGGTAAGAATATGGAAGCATGAATGGTTAAGAAGTGAAATCATGATTTAGTAACAGCCTAATTTATTTGTTTTCTTCAGGTATAACATACCCCCTCCGTTTTTTAATTGATGTCGCCGTTGACTTTTAAATTTAACTTTGACCATTCGCCTTATTCAAAAAATTTTGATAAATTTAATATATTTTGATATAATTTGATTTATCATTACATTTATTTGAAGCACAACTTAAAATTTTACACATTTGAGCAAATTTTTTGAATAAGACGAATGGTCAAAGTTGATTGTAAAAGTAAACGACGACATCAATTTAAGAACGGAGGGAGTACAGGTTAAACATAAAATTCTTCATTGGTAAATGTTTCAGCAAAGAAAGTCTAAGAGACAGAGTCATGAAATGAAAGCAAGTATCCTAGTGGTATAGTGCTATGAACTGGGTCAGAATCAAGATGCTATCAGCGCATCAGGTTGTGCCAGGCCTTTTTTCTGACACAGTGACCTTGAAGCAAGTTAGTGCAACACAAAAATACCACTTTGCACATCAGTTGGGCAAAGAACACAGCAGAGAACAGAAGGCAAAATCACTCCAATCTGGATGAGGAAAAAGTTGGTCAGTATTTTCAATGTTCAAGGCTGACAACATGAATGATAAAATGTTCAGTAAAAATGATTCAAGAGCTTTTATAATGAAATTAAGCAAGCTTTTATCTCTTTCTGGTGTGTTTTCTTAATAGTATTAGCTGACCTTAAAGGGTTAAACGATTAGCTGACTAAAAATAATCCAGAGAAAAAAGAACCTGAACCTTTCTATAAATCAAAAAAGGTCACTGTTAGGCCTAAAAGTAACAATTTCTGCAGTCTTACGGAAATCAGTTCACACGTGAAGCAATAGTGCTGGAGATGGGAGGGATTGAGACCCCTGTACTGCTAGAGTAACTGAAATAACCTAAACATGATAACTACTCCTACCTTGCTCTGATTTCAGGATAAGAGACTAAAAACTACGAGGTGGAAGAAAGTTGAAAACTTTTGTCCTTAGGAAAGCTCAAACCACTGTGTAGCCAGATGGTGTGCACCAGTCACCCAATACGGATCAGATAACACATCACTTCATCTAAGAGTTTGTTTAATTCGTGAACATTGATAAAGGCAATAGAGATTAGATTTCAAGCAGGTACAGAACAAAAGCTCAAATCGGAAGCACGAGCATAAGAAATGGACATATAATTCTAATGATATTAGATAGGTAAGACTGGTAAGTAAAACAAAAACTGTAGTTGACAGCTGACCTTTTCGAATGTTGAAAAAAAGCGTAACAATCGTGTACAAAATTCATATTCAATCTAAGTTCATCCAAACTGCAAGTACAAAGAAAATTCTGGAGACTAAAGGATTTTATGACCATCAACAATTCAAACATGGGGTCTTTACAGATCTAAGAACACTAGTAGATCACCTCAAGAATCTCTTTTGACGCAGAATCTCCAAGGAATACAAACTTTAACTTGAAAGAAATTAAAGAAATCTGCTCGAAGCACTCCTCACCTGCACTGCGGAAAACCAACAACAAACCAACGCGCCTTGTTGATCCAATCGCGGAATATCGAATCGAGTCACTACTAACGGAGCCCCAATCAGGCTGTTCTTTCAGTTCCAACCGTCGGGTTGCAGGTCTGAATCCAAGACGGCAACCAAATGAAAAGACAGAAAAAAGATGCATTTGCCACCACCAAACGCCTCGGATATAAATTAAAATCTGATGCCAAACAAATTTCAAAGACTCGGAGCATCGAAGGTGACCAACCTGGGCGGAGTGGGATAGATTAATCCGGCGGTTAGGAAGCAACAGAGAAGCCTAATTCCAGAGCCAACCGTGTATGAGAAAACGGTGTGCTGGCTTTGTCTGCAGTCTGGCTTGTTTCTTCCGGTTCTTGCTTTCGTGTTACGGGGTTCTTTTTTTTTTTACTTTTCCTATTTAATTTTACACAAAGCTCATAATTGTCAGAAATCGCAGAGATTTTCTTTTCTGAAACAGATCTGACAATGTTCTTGATTCGAACACGGATGCTTCATATATATATATATATATATTTGGTTGTGGTCTTGATATAGTATTTCTTAATTATTCACATAAAACACAATAATGGTGTGGTTTTAATCGTTTTAATCAAAATTTTAAAGAAAAATCACTCAGTTTCCTAACATGTATAGGTTTAAGTGCACTTAGTCACTATATTCCTTTAAGATTTGGGTCATAAAATTTGCCTTGTGTGCTGCTTGTACATAAAAGGGAAATTGGATCGTGTTTAGATTTATATGATTAGTTGTTAGTTCCTAATTAATAATTAGATTGTTAATCCACCTGGTTGTTATCAATAGGATTTTTTTAGTCAGGTTACAATTAGTTCTATGGACCCAAACATGACTTTGGTAATATCGAAGTGTGGTTTGAAAGATTGGCTGTTGACAAATTACAATCATAGCCATAGAAATAAATATAAAGACAAAGCTTCGAATCAAGTGTAGAATTATGGGGACGAAAGAATACTCAATGCACGAGAAGCCACAAGACTGGGTGCAAGCTGGGTGCCATAATTTCATTTCTTACTTTGAAATATTCACGCATAGTAATGAATTCTTCAATTAAGCACCAGCAACAGTCACAACAAACTTGCACTTATGCTAAAGTTATGACATCTTTGAACTCTTGTCCTTTGTTGGGTGTACAGCTGCCTTCAACTCTCAAGTGAGACAGAGAGATATGTTGGCTCCTTCTATGTACTGCAGGGCCAATGCGCATGTTGTAGAGTTGAAGGTCCTTTTCTTATTTACTTGTTAGGAGCTACGCAAGCATCGATTCGCTTAACCAGAAAAGAGAGCAGTATGAACACCTCAAGAGTTGGAGAATCTAGGTTTCGGAGGCATCAGTGAAAAATGGAGATTTTCACGTCCATGTACTCTGAGATATTATGGAGGTGTTCATTCGACGTCAGACATATGCACTCAGTGACAGCGAGATCAGGCTTGGGGTTCTTGGGAACACTAACACCTATAATTTGAAGGTGTTTCCAACTTCATTCTGTATTGTACCATGGCATATGTTGGATTATAATTGAGCATACATGTCATATATTTTACCATTTCAACAAAATCATAAAAAGATTAATGCCACATAATAAAAATATCAAGTAACCATGACGGTTCAAGTTGACCCTCTGTAATTTATTGTGAGGTTCTATCACTGTTGGTTAGAAGCTGTAGGAGCATCATCTATAATGCTACTAGTCTCCAAGTAACCCCCCCCCCCACCCTTTTCTGTAGAACCTTGCTACTTTGAGGAACAATTATCTGACCCACATATATCTGTCAATTGTTCTCTCACATTTGTTTTACATGTCACCAGTTAATTTCTCTGGTTCCACCAAATGCTACTCCCTCCATCCTAAAATAATATGGTTTTTAACTTATAGAAATCAATGTTTGACCATTCCTCTCATTCAAAAAAAAATAGAGCAATATAAAACAAACAAGTCAAGTTTAAATTATTTCTATTAACAAAACGTTTCATAAAATAAATAATAATTTCATAATTCTTTTGTAAGATGAACGCTTAAACATTAATGTCTAAAGTCTAGAAAGATACTGTGGGACGGATGGAGCATTACGTAATAGTGCATTTGTTATTTTTATAATTGACTCTTCAATATTTGTTAAAAAGAAAATAAGAATAATCCACGT
>BCLG01000596.1:0-35769 GCA_001602295.1 Zoysia matrella | reverse complement strand
TATCTTATTGGTTGCCCTCTCCTTTTCTTATGTAAGACAGGTATCAATAATGAAGTTGTTGGAGCATCCTAATATTGTAAATCTTGTTGAGGTGATTGATGACCCAAACATAGATAAATTCTACATGGGTATATAGTCATGCACTCTTTTATACATTTTTTGTTCTACTATAATATGATGTTTTTGGTTTTTCTTCCTACTGGTTATTCAATTACTAGTTACATTTTCCATTGGCATTGTCAGTTCTTGAGTACGTCGAAGGGAAAATGGTCTGTGGTAATGGTATAGAAGAAGCTACTGCCAGAAATTATATGCGAGACATAATATCAGGTCTCATGTATCTTCATTCTCATGTAAGATAATTTTTCATCTCCTTCAACTGGTTAATCATGTTGAAATGTGTTTTATGTCAGAATCCACATTTAACCGAGCCATAATACCATTACCAGTTTTGGATGCTATATATGTTGTTATACAAGTGTGTTCCAGGTTGCCTAGTTTTCTGTCATGTAATTTGTGCTATGTTGTTTGCATTCCATCTCAGATTGAGACACTGAATCTTGTTATCTTTATATACAGAATATTATTCACGGTGATATAAAACCGGACAATCTCTTGGTTACAAGTACTGGCAATGTGAAGATTGGAGATTTCAGTGTTAGCCAGGTCTTCGAGGTGGTTTCTATAATCTTGTGACACTGTAGTTTGGTGAATTTCATCCTTATTGCCCCAAAATAATGATTTTTGAGTTTGATGAAGCCCTTGACGTAGATAAGTCATAATATATTTTTTTTATAAAATTAATAAAGTGTAATCATGGGATTATGCCTTTCTAAAACTTAGTTTGATTGATCTAGATCTCTAGATGCTTTGAAAAAATAAGCTTCGCCTCCTTACTCCCCAAGGTTTTTCAAATCACTTTTGTAGTCAATGGACTAAGAGGCTTCCATATTCTTTTTCAGTAGGTCCACGACTTTATTTAACAAGACTTCTTTCCTTCTTTAACGTTACGAGATAACTATTGGGGAATTTCATTGTTGTTGTGCTCTACTGATGAACTGGTATGATGATACTTATATTATTGCATTATAGGATGATGATAACGATATGATTTATAGATCCCCTGGTACGCCTGTTTTCACCGCACCAGAGTGCTGTCAAGGTACCGCTTCTTTTGAATCTTTAGTCATATTGCAAATGCTGTTTGTCAAATCAGTCGGTCACCATGTTATCTGCAGGAATGCCACAGTGGTTTGGGATAACACTAATGCATGACACTATATGTAAATTTTTGTTCGCGGTATGATTGTAGAATCACAAATAAACAAAAATGCAACAGTGTATTGTTGTGTTGCTGATTTGAATTACTAAATATTATGTCTATTGGGGTGTAGACTTGTTAAATATATGGCTAAACTTTGTCTGTAGGTTCAGCCTACCGTGGTAGGCCATCTGATACATGGGCAGTCGGTGTTACTTTATATTGTATGATTACTGGGCGCTATCTATTTCTTGGAGATACATTGCAGGAAACTTATGATAAGGTGAAGGATGGAAAACAAACAGTTCATTTAGTTGATTTTTTTTTACCTTAATTGCACAAACTCACGAGTCATTGCTTCTGAATAGATTATGAATGATTTTGTTGAAATTCCGGACAACATAAACCCTCACCTTGCAGATCTTCTCCAAAGGCTTCTATGCAAAGGTTCTCTTTATATCTTATAAAAGTTGTATTTGACATCTGTTTTGGATATAGTAGTAGTGTGAGATGTGCTGTGTTGACGTGTTTGCTTTGCAGATCCAGAAGGTCGCATTACCCTGCAGGCTGCAGCTGAGCACCCTTGGGTTGTTGGGGACAAGGGGCCAGTCCCTGAATACATGTGCAGATGTGGGTTTGCCCGCAGGAAGAGAAATTATTTTCAGGAAGAAGTACAATAACAGAGCATGATCAGATGGCCTAATGTAGATAACTGATGAAATGTGACAAAGCAAACCACTAAGATGACTTACTATGTGTTTATACCTCTTTTCCAATCGAGCTGTGTGGGTGCTCGACTGGACCTATCACTTTTTAAGATTTGGTAGACTTAAGAGTATGCACCCACATACGAGAGAAAGCCACTACCTGCTGTCAAGCTTTTTTACCCTCCCTGCACGTTAGAAATTGTTACGAACCAAGGTCATGGCATACCAAGGAAAATTAAACCAAAATTATTGCAAATTTGCTGCATTTGTAGTCTTTGACGTGTTTATTTGTGATCAATAAATCGTTACATATACATTGGAAATATTGTGTTCTGAGGCTTTGAAAATGCTTCCAAGCAACGATGTGATTTTCACATATTTATCAGCATCTACTCTTTCTATATTTGTTTTTTTAGTTTCCATCGTGATGTCAAACTAACCACGGTAACTTCTTTCTTTTTTTAAAAAAAAATGGTCAATTGTGAAAAAAAAAGAGTTATATTGAAGCTGTTGTTTCATCAACCTTTATCTGGTCACTGAACTATGGAAAATCAAAGAAGTATGATTCGTCTGGGAGCAACTGTTCTTTCAGCTTTCCTCAATAAACGTGCATAATTAATGAGAATTGAAAGCACCGTGTCATTCATTTACGGTCATACACATGCTGTGGACTGGAAGACATCAGCCGCTATTATATAAAATTAGATTGTATGTATGGACTGCAGTATATGAGCTCTTGAAGAACTAAGTATAGATGTATAATGCTGCAGCTAACGCACCATCCCTGTTCAATTACCATCCATTTGATCACTTTCTGATAGAGGGACACGGGAACTGAAGTGCAAGATGGCAGCGAACAGGGCAACTCCAGCAATCGCTAATCCCGGTGCCTCTCAAACGTAAACCTATTAACCGTGATGGACAAGCACACCGTGCCCTGTGTTCTTTCTAAGTAATGCATGCGGACCTGTGGTTCTTGGCGAAAAAAATCAAGCTGATCCCTATATCCCTGTTCAATTACCATCCATTTGATCATTTTCTGATAGAGGGACACAGGAACTGAAGTGCAAGATGGCAGCGAACAGGGCAACTCCAACAATCGCTAATCCCGGTGCCTCTCAAACCTAAACCTATTAACCGTGATGAACAAGCACACCGTGCCCTGTGTTCTTTCTAAGTAATGCATGCGGACCTGTGGTTCTTGGCGAAAAAAATCAAGCTGATCCCTAAGCACGAAATCTGATCATGTGTATCTGGACAGGAATTATTGGTCGTATGTAGCTTTATCTCATCTATCTTGAACGTATGTATATAGGACAAGCTTAGAGGAAGTTAAAAAAAAAAACTTAACAGAATACCTCAACCCCTGCCCTATATATCCTTACATAACTTCACCATAGCCCATGTGAGCGACCAATGCATTGGGCCTGACTTTATAGCTATGCTATGGCGTGAGATAGGTAAGATTTTTTTTTATAAAAAAAAAACCCGATTCTAAAATTTACTCCCGTGGAAAGTCAGAACCAAAAACCTGACAAGTGCTATAAGATGCACCTAACCCACGAAATGTTGAACCCAGAATATAAGGACTAACAAGGGCAATAAGAGGCAACCAACTACCTAGAGGCCCGTTCACCAGCTCAGAGGTAATGGCTGAGTTAGTAGTGTACATCAACTCTACTTTTACCTACTTAGTTCTGAACATAGATTGATAAATCCCTTTCTTCCTGGCCCTTATTGCATCTCTTTCAGACGGGATGGGGAGAGTTGGATCAAGAACTGCATGTCATTGAAAGTTCATGGAGGAGCATATTCGTGTCCATCATGACCGAATATTAGATTTGGGAGGCATCAGGAGTAGACAGTGCAGATACCTATGCCCCTATTGTACTTTGATTGATCATCCTAGTAACAACAGTTTTGTATGTATAATTCTTTCCTGTACTGATCACTCAGGCGCGGAGCCAGCCTGAGTGCAATGGGGTCACCTAGCTTGATTAATGGGGTCAAATTACTTTATTAAACAGTGGTAAACAGTATTTTTACCTTGATTTTGCCAGAAACCATTGGAGTCACGTGACCCCAGTGATTGCATGGTAGCTCCGCCAGATCACCCAAGAATGGCTGATGCACGTAGAGGTTACCAACACCTTGTTTGACTTCAAAATGGGCGAGCGTCAAATGTTCCATCTAAATCTAGCAACAAAAGGAAAAGCTTCAGAATTCTCAATTTAATTGTTAATTTCTTTGGTTACTTAGGGCAATCATAGGTGCAGTTACTCCTTTAGCTACTTCTGACCATGAAGATTCACCAGGAACTGCACATCACCGACATTGGGCCACACTCACACGCGTACTGAGGGTCGATCGGGCCACACTCACCGAGAGAAAAAGGAGACGTGAAGGGAGGTGCAGGAAGCTGCAGCTAATGTTTGCTGCTAGCTGCTGGCACACGAGTTTGATCTTGTTATGCAAGCTACAGCTATTACAAGAAATTAGAAATACGGTAATATTTATGCAGATTAGAAATGTCAGCACCGTAATGTCTGCAGGATCTAATCCCAATACCTCAAACCTATTCCTATCAGTTAGTATGAACAAACACATCAAACCATATGTTCTTTTAAACCAATGTTGTTAGAAGGGGAACAAAATCAGGAAGATGCGCATGATATTACACAAAACATGAACCCTTTCCGTGCTTATCAGACATAGTTTTCTCGAAATCGTTATTTCTATTCAGCTGGTTAGTTTTTCTAGTACTTGCACAGTCAGTGTTCTGGACCGTCTCTAATGACGACTATAATTGCTCTTGAGCTGCGTCGAGACATGAATCAGTACAGATATGCTTTACCCAATATATTGTCTATATTTTGTTTCGTCCTTATCCCCATATATAAGAGGCAATATATAGGCGAAGGGTTGGAGATATATTCGCTTCTCTTGATCGATCAGTATGCTACCAGAGCCTAGAGGTACATGGCAGTGTGAAAAGATGCGCCTGTCAATACTCGATATCATCTCGAATAGGTTTTAGTGGCATCAGGAAATGTCCATGCTGATTTTCTACGAGATCTTGGTCAATTTGATTGTATGCAGGGTAGCATTATAGAGTTCTGGTCCATCCCTAATCTCAGCTTCCATGAGCTTGTTTTCAATTTACCTGATATTGGTGGCTCAAGTGCTGGAACTCTGACCAACACTGCTCCAACACCAGTCGTACTCGTCTCAGCTATATGACTCCTAATTTCACAAACATTTCTTTGTATATTATATATTCTTACAACAAATATTTTAGATTTATTTATTATTTATTAATTTAAAAAAGAAAAAGAAGCCCATTTAGATGAAATGAAAGAAAAGGACAGTGTTTCTATCAGAACATATCTATTTTTTTTATAGAAGAATATATCTAGTGTTAACAGGGCAAAAGGATGAGCAGCCATCCCACTTGCCAAACTTAACACGTGCAACGTGCAGAGGAAAATGGGTGGCTCCATTCTTCGTCATTACTTGCATCGATCATGTGGGAGCTACCGTAGACCCTTCGATGAAAGTAAATATAATTATAATGTAAAGTACGTATTATTTGCTTACGTACTATTATTGGGGATAGCTACTGCTGCCTACCCGGCCCATCTTGCTACAATAACTCATATTTGACAGTAGTATTTATTCCATCTATTCTTAAATTCTTGTAATTAAAAAGGATAGCTCGGTAGATGAGGTTCCTGCTTGCATAGAGCGTAGGAAGTCTCGGACCACTTTAGATTATTATTTTTTTTTGGTGTGTAGTTTTTTTTTTTTTTTTGCATTTTTTCAAGATGATGTTACAGGACTTGAACCCATGACCTTATAGCAACAAGGAAACATATTTACTCTTGCGTGAGGACTCCACTTCAATAATTAATTTTACTTATTTTGTAACTACAACTCTTATCCTAACAACAACAATTTTAAAACAAAGTGAGTGTGAAGCCTTCCTTATGTGTTCTTATCCTATACAAGGAAGCATATATACAAGGGTTTTAGGGTTGACACGTACATCAATGTCTGAAGGGTCACTAGAGATGCAAAGAAGCACGAATTCAGTTGCTCGGAGGTTTCGGTGCTTCGGCCCCGGTTCCATTTGTCTCAGATACTTCTCGTCTCCACACTATGCACTGAATAGGTTTAAGAGGCATTGGGAGAAAATCAGGCTAACCGTTTGATGATGAGGGTCCAGATGAAATTATAACTCGGCAGCATGGATCAACTTGTCTGCACGTGTGATTGGCCTGTAAGCTCTTCAAATCGCCGGTTGCATGTTCCTGTCTTCAGTGCTTCCATAGAACAGTGGTTGGCGGGCGACTGTGCGATTGTGCTCGGCGGATCCGTGTGTCCCTGCATTCTGCAGCTTCTTAATAGGGATGGACATGCAACAGCACATAAATACCTCTTTATTATCGAACCATAGCTATAATACAACTAGAACTGAAATCACCAAATGTTCCAGCACAAACTTATCATTTCTTTCTAAAAAAACGATCTGGCTCTTCTTCCAGTGCTTTCAAAGTGTGCATGAGCTTTACCTTTTTCGCTAGCCTGTTACTTCTTGATTGTAGCGTTCTAGTGGTGGTTGCTACACCTAGCATGCAATATTTATTTACTCCAGTTCATATATATGCTCTAGAACCGCATGTATGTAATTGTCATGAAGGTGAGGGGCTACTCTATTTGTGTGCCGAGAGTAGGTTTTGGAGGCATCGGGAGAAGACCATGCTCAGATCAAAGTCATGTACAAGTGTGCCTCATGACTCGGTCGCGACCACGGTTGTCTCCCTCCAGGCTCCAGCAGGGATCTCCTGTGCAATTTGATTGTCTTATTGTACCGCTGCATTGGCTCGGGAGGAACCAGCGGAGGGTGAGCCTAAGCCATGTCGGATGATCCAAGCATCATGTGTTTTAAAAATACAACATTAAACTTGGTTCCTGCATATGTCCGAATTTAACTAAGATCAACATAATACTTTACATAATTAGGTCACCATTGCTATGATTGTTTACTAAAATATGATATCAAATTGATTGCGCCTTGAAATACTTGCTACGTATCAAAAACTGGTCAGTGAAATATAATGCCTGCCTCTGAAATTGAAGTGTGCGATACAAAAAAGCTGCTACAACAATGTCCAGTTAGCAAGACTGTTTCACATGTATGATAAACCTGAAATGCAGCACTTAACTACATAGCTAGTGCTTCTTACTATTTAAGCATAATGCCCAACCTATTAATTTGAAATGTTCTAGCCAAGATTTAAGTCGCCAGATATAAGCGAGGAAAGCGAGGCAGAGTTCATGTATGGTTGGGAGAGACAAGGCTGTGGTGGAGGTCGTAGTTAAAGTAAGCTCGAACACATAAGAACAATTACCAAGTGATCAAAGTGAAACAATATACGCCGTGATGCAGAGTGCCATATTTCTGGTTGAAGTTTATAAGAGAAACTAATTATTTTTAAATTAAAAAACACTAATAGTTTGTTAAACTATACTGCTTGCATCAAGCTGTGAATATAGGATGGTCTAAAAAAGAAACTGAGTACAGGTACACTCGGATAAAGACAGTAGAAAACTATTTCACATATACATGTGACATATAATATTTTGATCATTGAAATACAATCTGAATGAATGAGGCCGGATATAAACTTGCTGGTGACTACGAGGTTAACCTCCGAACCTTTTTTTAACTTAGTTCCTCGGTGCTTGTTTAACCAAATGGAGATTTAAAAATCATGTTAATTTGAAATGTTCTGATTAAGAAGTCGCCAGACATAAGTGGGAAAGCGGGGCAGCGGTCATGGTGGGGAGAGACAAGGCTGGTGGAGGTCATAGTCAAAGCAAGTTCGAACCCATAAGAAAAGTTACCAAGTGATCGAAGTGAAACGAATATATATTATGATACAGTGTGCCATATTTCTAGTTGAAGTTTATAGGAGAAACTAATGTGTTTTCAATAAAAACAGCTAACATTTTGTTAAACTAGGCACAAAATGAAATGTCCGGTCCATGAGAAAAGACCTAGAGGGCACTGCTGTGTACGTGATTCAATCAATAAAAATCTATTTTCTTTCTTCTAAGCAGGATCATCAGCTTCGCTCAGTTTTCCTTAGATAAAGATTTATCAGAACCAATTACGCAGAAAGAATAATAGAAGGATATTTGTGTGCATAAAGGCTGCAGTTAATTCTCCACGCGGGCACAACTGGTAAGGGATTCTTTCCCTCCCTATTGGTTAATTTATGGTCTCCCTCCACCCACCCCTTAGGTGCGTTTTACCTTCTTTTTTTTTTTCCTTCCATTTCAGTTTTTCTTCTATTTTCTATAGACCAGTGTTTGAAAATTATTTTTTATTTTTATAGTTTTAAATTTTTTATTTTCTAGTTTATTATTTTATTTTATAATTCCTTTATTTTTATGCATGTTACTTTATTATTATTTTTTCAGTGCCAATGCATATATCCATAAAAAATTTAGAAAATTAAATTTTATTACAAAAATAATTGCTGGATCAATTTACTACTAAAACATTCAATTCATTAAGACGGAATATTATAAAAAATTTTGAAAGAAAATATATTCATGTGTGATATATTTTTTGCATTAACTTTTAGGAATATGATTGGTTCAAACAGATTAAAAAATGAGTTACAGTTTGAGAAAAATTCAATTTAAAGTTTACAATAACAAACTAAATTTTCCATCCAACCATAAACACAACCCACTAGCTCTCATCTTAGCTGCAACTGCAATTTGCTTCACGCGGAGGCGAAACGGTGCCAACAACCGATATCCGCAGCAATCAAAAAATGATGTCAATGGCCCTTTCCTGAACTCATCGACAACTGGGATCGTGGGAACCATTAGAATGAAGTGCAAAATCGCAGGCCACCTCACTCCGTGCGAAGCACCGACCACGTCGTTACCAGCAGCAACTCAGCAATCTCTTCATGATGCCTCGCATATCCCAAGCCCTATGAGCTGTGATAAACAAACACAACAGGATGACATGTGTTCTTCCCAAGAAATGTGGCTCAAGAGGTCCGGCTGGGAGCTGCACTTTTAAAGATAGAGAAAGAGGTGTTGGTTGTATCTACATTAAATAGGATATCCTATGAATTCATTTCAGTCGAAGGACTGTCATCTTTTGTACCATGGTACACTGAACTAAGCAATTTCTCAAAACAAGAGTGATCTGCGTTTGTTTACTTCTTTAAGTGCTTTCACGGCATGCAGGAGTCATTTACCATTGTTAGGTGTTTACTTCTTGATCGCATACTTTGCCCAATCAAATCAACATCTCATTTCCGGAGCGTTATCTCTAGATCTTTAACGGTTTTACTGCACCTACTGCATCTTCATCCATTCAGTTCTCATATATTATCCAGGAAGTGTCCAGAAGGCAAAGGCAATTTCTTCTCTTGAGGATGCTAGGTACCGACCAGAGGCCCAAAGTAGTGTTAGAACATCAGTTGCTTATAGTTCACCGTGCTTTTGTTCAACCATCTCGATGTTGCTCTTTTATACTGTACACCATTTATATATAGAGGTTAGGTATTGGAGGCATCAAGAAAAGACCGTGCTCACCTTTCAAAGTGTCTGGTATTGTTTCCTTTGTCATTCCCTTGCTTCATTGGCACATCTCCTAGAACACAACAGTGTTAGCCACCAGTTTTCTTCCTTTCACCTCATTCTAAGCAGCAGCTGTGACATCTCTCCTGGTCTCCTTCACTTGGCCCCTGTCACGAACCACGGCAGTCATACCACTGCCAGCTGCACTGTCCCGTGCTTTGGGAGTCAAATCTCAGTATGGCTGCGGCTGACAAAACAGTGGCTTGCAACTATGAGGGGAATGGTACTGGAGCCGCTTGAGCACGTCTGATTATTCATGGGTTAAGATGTTCGAAGACGAAAGATGGATCATCTGATGAATGAAATATGTCGCTCCCATATGCATTTATCTACGTGTATTTTGATTGTCTTGCATACAAGTTAGTAATATCTTAACAGTTGTCATACTGATGAATACTATGTGATGCAGGACAGTGTTTTTTTTTGGGCTTGGCCATGAGCCACTAGCAGAGACAATCCACGGCTCCAATTTTGAGCATATGTGGTAGGAAAATGTTTATTTCTAATCATGTCATAACTAAAGTAATTTTGCTATTAAGTTCATGACTCCTTGCAATGCTTTGCAAAAATCGCTATGAATAGAATAGAAAACTACGCAGGCAACTATAGTACTTGAGTCTGTGCATTCAAGTGTGTGATCTGAAATGGATATAACAAATAACAATGCCCAGTGATAATTTTAACTATTGGAACTATAGTAAAGACAGTGAAAATTACAATCTTCCTCTCAAATAACATTGGCCTTTCTATCAGTACATAGCTCGTGCTTCTTATTAATATTTGTCCGAGTAATTAGAGCAACCCATCTTCAGAAGTTGTAGACCTCAATGCATGATTCACCTAATTCCTGTTTATTTTATCCTTGAGTGTTTAAGGTAAATTTATGCATATATGTCTTGAAGATCGAGATGTACACATCTAGGGTTGTACCAAAGGCACAGGACCACAAACTCATCAATTTATCAGTGCTTCATTTCCAATCATTTGTCTCTACTCTGCAGAGAATAGGTTTTAGAGGCATCAGAAATAAAAATTTGCTGACATTATCCAAGATGAGTGTCAAATTGAACAATGCGACTAAGTAATACTCCAGCCCGTCAGAAGCGTCCAGCTGTTAGAAGTAGTTATGGCTTGGGTCCAAGAACAATGGAAGTAGAGTGGCAATATGGAATTAGTTCTATATTGATTGTGTACCTTCAATGTTGTGTAGGATCTCTGTGCTCCATCAAACTAAAAGCTTTGTGTTCCATCATTGATGTGTAAAAACACCCTCAGTCCTGAAATTTGGGCATGTTTATTGGGGCTGAAGCTTTTAGCCTTTTGCAAAACTAATTGGTGGCTAGTTGATAAGCTTACTAGTAGAATTGTAATGTTGTCTTTAATAATACACTTGTAGCAATTCTGCACACTAAAAGTTAGAAAATCGGCCCAGAGTGAGCTTTTTAGCTTTCCAAAGCAAGCCTTTCAAAACTCAGTTTATTTCAGTTTCTGACCTCAACTTTTCAAATAGGGCCTTATTCTCACCGGCTAGTTAAGATTTGAACTAGACAACGACAAAATTTCAAAACGGTGTATATAGCAATATCCATTACCACCTGCCATAAACTAGTCGGTGAACAGAGTAGTTTCTCTAATTATTGAACAACAATTTGAACTAGTTGGTGATAATAATTTTAGAAGGGATGGAGTAATAATAAATAATGCAATTACCAAATGGTTCAGCCCCAGTAAACAGTAGTATTTTTAAAAAAAATATTCTTTATCCAGTTCTTATAAGTACTCCACAAGCACGTACATAAGTGCACTGAAGGTATAGTGGCATAGGCGAGGAAAAAGACAGAGTAGTTTCTCTTGAGGGTGCTACTGATGGACCAGAGTGCACAATAGCGCTAAGTCAGTTGCTTACTATTTTTTTTTTCCATTCACCTCTACATTGTTTTGTCTCTACACTGCTTATGTGTAGAGATTAGGTTTTGGAGGCATCAGGAAAAAACCATGCTCATATTGCTGCAAGTATCGTTTATCTGCGTTTGCACTCTTAACTGTTCCGCGGTGTTTGTTTCACAAGAAAATAGAAGCTGGCAAATTTTCACAAAAAGAGTAGGCCACATCCACTGTATGATCTTTGGTGCCACAAACCTCCAGGAATGCTAACCCACTCAAAAGCGACCTGATCTGTGAAGGTATTGATCCAGACCAGTGTCTTGGGAAAGAATTTATATTGTTGTGTCGGAAGACTAATGAGTGCCACATTATTTCTGGACAAATCCTTCAAAACAATCTCTACTTACCAATAAGAGACTGCAACTTTGCAGTTGCCCCCATAGCCTTTTTAGCTGGCTGTTGCTGTTTGAGCACAAAGGAACAGTCTAATGCAGACACCTACAAAAGCATTACAACAGAATTAGCTCTAAATAGTACTGTCAGTAGGTCGTCGCAGATGTGAGGTACTACTGGTGGCATTATTTTTATGTATATCTGCAATGTTTTGCATCAAAACAAGGCCACCACTAAGTTGAGCAAAACTCTTCATAATCCAGGAGCACCCTAATCTGGTCTGTCACACATCATGGATTTATTTTTAAAGAACTTTATAAATTAACAGGTTGCGGGCTAGTGGACGATTAATGGGTATGCTAGCTACAATTATATATTGTCCAACCAACTGCTCCCACCATTCCAAAATAAGTGACGTTTTTAACTTTTTAAAATCAAGTTTGACTATTTGTTTTGTTCAAAAATTTACAAAAATATAAAAATAAGTAAGACAAGACTAAAGTAATTCTAATAATGAATCTTTTCACAATAAAATAAATACTATTTTCACAAATTTTTTAAATAAGACGAGCGGTCAAAAGTAAATGTTTGAAAATCTAAAAAGACATTTATTTTAAGACGGAGAAAGTACATCTACTCAACTTCAGAGTTACAGTGTCACAATGAGCCATACATGTATCTTATTTGGCTCCCAAACTCCACAAGAGTAGCCTAAATAAGTGCCTATCGAAGGGGAAAGAAAAGATATACGGTAGCTTCCATAGAGTGTGCTACAAGATGTTCTTGCAGTTATTTATGTACTCCATAGGATAGGTTTTAGAGGCATCAGGACAAGACAATGTGAGTTGATCCGACAGCAATAGCACTGTATCCCATTGACTTCGGGTTCCACATGCACCTCTGAGTCCTCGTTACAGTGCAGTTGTTTCTTCATGTATAGAATTGTGCTGGATGGAATGTCGTGTCTCTCATCTGTGGTCTGTGTGGACCAATATGTGTCTGTTGAGCTTCGCGTCAGCCGCAGAGCCACCGCGTGTGATTCTGCCTACATCATTGGTTACCGCTTGTCGTTTGATCAGCACCGGAGATTTTGACAAATACTCTTGAACTGACTTTGCAAGATGTGTTCCATCAAAGATCCATATTGCTAATGGGAATGCAACATGTGCCCTTTACTTAATAGTCCATCAGATGGTGCTGTGTAAAAACGTGGAGCGCATTTCATGGCTGGAGTAATTCGGTGCTGCAAGATGCGTGCACGAGTTGTTCTTGGAATAACTGGCGAGAGCGAGCTGGAGACTCGCAGTTTCTTTTTTAAGTGATTTTTCAAATTGACTACTAGTTTGTAAATGACATTTCCTCGGTGATACTTCAAAATTTAACGCTGTGCACAATCGACCTGCATCTTCTTCATTCATGATTTATAAATTGGAGTCTCCATGATGGAGAACTAGAGAGGGGAAAATGTGAAGGAAGAGAAGCTGGAAGTGCATGGCCAAGAGTGACTTCAGGGCCTGCAAAGTTGTCACTTTCTTTGTTCCTGCAAATGTTCTCGAAAGAAAGCAGGGAGAACCTGTAGACAGCGTGCAGCGTTTCAATTACCTGATGAAGTACAATGGACTTGAGAAACATCAGGATAACATTGCGAACTCCTTTGTTTGCTGCGAGAGTTTGGGTTCAACAATTCTGCTCCCTTTGATGGCGATTATGCGCCACATAAAACCTTCGCACGATGTGGTCGATGGATCCTCGTATAGCAGATTGGCTGCTCTTATGGAGCAGTGCACTTAGAAGCAATACATTGCGTAACACAAGAAACTTTCAGGGTGTGTCCAACATGCCACAGATTTGTTTGTTTCACAGTTATGCACGTTTCAGGAACGGGTGCATGAGGGATCATGGTTAGCATGCAGTTGTCTTACGAGCTCTTTTTGTGACTTCCAGTTGAGCCTACAGAAATGGAACCATGTACAGACTTGAATCTTGAATCACCTTGAAATGGTAGATCTCTGTTTAAGACTAATCGCCTTTTGTTCTACCATGTCAGATGATTGAAAGGTTACATACCAGGTTTAAAGAGATTATGAGGCATGTCTGTTTTTTCTTGCATTGCAACGCTATGGATTTGGGAAAGATATATACTTGGGATCCCTTCACTAACATTGCTTTTACGAAAAGTAAACGTAACATATACACTTTTGCGCTACTAGAAAGGCTAAGGGAACCAAGCAGGTCTGCCCTTCCCTGTTCCCAAATTGTGGTTAATTTTGAATCTTATTTCTTTTTGATAGAAAGGGAACACTTCAATATGAATTTAGGATATAGTCTAAATTACCCTCAAGTATAGCCAAATTTCTGATGACCCCTTAAATTATTTTTCAATTCATTTTATTCCCACAACTTTATCATTTGGCTCAATTTACTAGCTACTACAATTTATCTTTTTTTTCATGCATAAGTGTAATCTTAAGCATCATAAACATTTTAGAAAAATAAATCATAATTTTTTTAATTATTTTCATAGGAAAAAACATTTAATAGTAAATTTATCCTTCAGAACAAAACTATATGAAAACCCAGGCTCCAGCAACCTTCTGAGATTGTGTCGAGCATTGAGTATCCTTGCTTATACTTTGCACGTACATATATTCGTAGGAGCAGCGTTTCTTTTTTTTCCTTTTTTTTTCAAATGAGACAAAGCATCAGTATAATCATCTCTTAATGCATGTTAGACGAGTAGATGAAAGCATTTTCGACCTTAATCAAAGAGGAATATCAATACAAAGTACACATATGGCACCTGTTGCTACTATCCAGGAATAGTGAGGCTACAACGTTAACATTTTCCAGGTCTTCTGACATTGTCAAGCTATGGGCTTCTGAGACAAGCCTCCTTGTGAATTTACAGAATGGGGTACTTTTTCAGCTAGCTACCAAGTCGCAAGATAGTTATCTTTATCTGCAGTCAATCTGCACAAGACAAGAAACCAGATGTAGAGAAAGGATGCTAAACTTAATGCGTGCAAATGAAATTTGATGCATGACGCTCTTACATTTCCGTTAGTGTCTGTTTCCATGCAGTTGTCCTAGTTGACGATCGCTAGGTTGTCGCATCTGAACGAAGGGAGACTGATTATCAAATTTGATGCCAGTGAAATCACGATAGAAAAAAAGATCAACGAGACAAGGGAATGGTTAACATGTTAGTTGAATCAATTCCTATCAAGAAGAAAAGTTGTATAAATGGGTTTCCCTTTGTGGTTTATCGAAAATGGGACAGTAGCGAGAACTACTGATGAGAAAACATACCAGAGTTCCACACCACGGTTCTTTATTCCATAATAAGAGTCTGATAGTAAATGTGATAACATATATATGTTAGAACATCAAGATGAAAGAGAGATTAGCACAAGATAGGTTGTCTGACATACCAGGAACAAATCTGATGCCACCACGATGATATGGAGGAGAATATCCAGCAGAATGAGGAGGCACACCACAGCTGAGACATTATGCAAATTGAGAAGGAATATATTACTATATGCAGACATGTACAATTTTGCATGGTGATAGCTTAGAAATTGAGATAACCTTGAAGTTGGCATGGCATAGGTACAATCATATCGTGCACAAGGGTTGTGACCCGTGCGATACAAAGAATCATCTCCCTGGAATAAAAGCACAGTCAAAACAAATACGATGATATCAATGACTAATTGTTTCAGCCAATACAATTTAGCATACCAATGCTGAAAAACACCGTTTCTCTCTGAAATGTTTGGAGGGGTTATCTTGAATCCGGTATGGTACTGTTTCAAAGGATGAAAACATCAGCACTTAGTATTTAAAGGTTAATTGAGTAAGATTTAGAAACAGCAGTATCAAAGTGCTACTTAATGCCATAATGGACCTGTCCAATGTCCCATTTTTTCGACCAGGGAAACACCTCTCTTCCATTACTTTCATAACGGAAAACAGTCTTACATGCAAGAAGAAACATATCTAGACAAAGTTCGGGACTTAACGGCTCCATGAAACCAAAAACGTCTACCAGCACCACATACCAAAAGGCCACCATCATGAACTAAGTACACCCCAGTTATATGGCAGAAGTGTTTGGAGCTAATGGTATTGAACAGAGTAGTGAAATGGATAATCATGGATGAGGAACATAGTCTGAAATGAAAGAAAGCATACCAAATTTGTGATCCCCTTTATTCTGCACGCCCTTTCGGAATGGTTTAGCCAGCGAGACTTTAATATTCACCTGGCATGAAAAACTAAAAATGTAAAGAAAAAACATGTTGACAAAAATGTTTAATTTGACATAATTAAGAGGAGACCCTTGAGTCCTTGGTCAACTCCGGCCCATCAAATGATTCAACACACAAGACAGCAGCCTCACGAGTAGTGTAGTAAATATATGCAGCATCAGTACTGATAGGCGAGTGCATATCACATGATAGAACAACATGTTCCACCTCTCCATATTTCTTGAAGATTTCTGTCAGCTTACCTCGACCCCAGGAATTAGGTATACCTTCCACATAAACTGATTTCACCTAAAAAGAAAAAAAATAGTAGATCAAGTCACTCAGACTTTTCCAGGATTTGTGACTAGCCATTGAAAGCACAAACATATATGATGTTCAAATATGACTGAGCCACAAGTACAAGGATACCAAATCACCGATATAGTGTTAGGTAAATATGGCAATGGAAACCGCAACTTCATTTCTTTGTACACACAGTTTCACTTGGCTCCTTTTTTTTTTTTTTCCTTCTAGGTACATTTGCGCCTCTTTTGCACAGTTCGTTGTCATCTTACAGCTACTAAGCGTCGAAAACATGTGAACTATGGTCTATGCCTTTGTGAAAAAAATATAGGACAACTGCATACGATACCCATATGTATGAACAATAAAAACAGGAGATGTAGTTATTAAGAGAGGTGATTTATAATAACATACAAAATAAATTCCAAATTGCAGCAGTCATATACAGTTATAAAACAACACAACAGAATATCATGCATATGTAGCTGGGACGGAGAGAGATACAGACCTTCTGCATCTCTTTTTCAGGACCATTCAATGGTGTAGCCCATTCCACTGTTATGTTTAGATGTTTACCAAAAACACCTTTCCTTGAAAGCTTTTTGAATGCCATCTGTGCATCTCTAGAAGTCTCAAGTTCTAGATGTGCATATCCACAGTTATATCCTGGTTTGTTACTGTCGGCCTTAAGCGTCACAGTATTAATGCTCTCAACTCCAATATTTTGTAGCAGCTTCATGATCTGCTTTCAAGAAACATAGATAAGCTTAGCAAACTGACTGAAGAAAGAAATCAGTAGCTACTAATGCAGTTGTACTCACATCGTTCTTCTTCCATTTCTTGTTAATATTCCCAAGGAAAATTCTACCATTCGTCTCAAGAGCTGCAACTCGACAAAGGCTCCTACAGATCTAGTCATCGGGTACAAGAGAATAAGGTAATAAATCAATATTGAGAAGGGTGAGAGAAAGACAAAGTGCAAGAATTCAACAGAGAAAAATGTGGAGGGATGGAAGCAGTGAAACATAGGCCACACTTAGCTAAGGGACGCAACATCAAGTTTAAGCTGTCAAAGCCCACAATATCACCATGTATGTTTTTCGTACAGGCAGTAACAACACAGAAACTCCAACACAAAAATATAAAATGATACAGATATTAATTTAAGAGAATACCATCAATTTTCACTATGGTTACTATTTATAAGACGTACGGATTTCTGAACCTTCTTTGTTTGGAATAGTAACAAATTATGATATGAGGACTTATCTAAACCATATAAGGTCTCAAATGCGGAAAATTCAGAAATCAGATCTTAAGATTATTGTCTTATCTAATTTTCATGAAACCCGTGTAATTGAAGGATCATTGTCTGATTTTCAGATTAAATGCAGAATGTCGAGAAACTTGATCTAAGTTGCGATACCTATTTTTCACAAAACAAAAGGACTTTCAGCATCTTTTCCATTTGGTAATACTCGTACAGCATATATTAGTAACAAATTCACTCAAGAGAGTCGAGCACAACCTTCACATGGCCGAACTCTTCAATGGCCTTCCTCGCCTGTGCGACCTCGCGGTATCTCACAAAGCAGAAGCCCTTGTTCTTCTTCGCCTTGGCATCCATAGGCATACGCACCTCGGTGATCTCCCCCGCCCCCACAAGCGCCACCCTCACATCCTCCTCCTTCGCATCCCTGTCGAGCGCCCCAACAAACACCTCCGTCATCCTATCCGACATCCCCGCCTCACCCCCTTCCTCAACCATGCTCACCGGTTCCCCCAAATCAGGAGCATCGCAGTCCTCCGGCTTGGCGCCTAAGATTCCTCCACTGCCCCTCTTATTGCCCAACAACGCTTCACATGCAGCAACGGCACTGACACCGGCAACTGTCTTCTCCACTGCGATTTCTACCAAGCTCTGAACTTCACCCACCAACTCATCCGAAACTGCATTTTGATCGCCGGGCGACTCCTTGACCGAGCGTTCCCCACCTGGACACAATGCTCCGGCGGAGGCATGAGAAGCGGCGATCGCGCCCTCGGGGACGACCCTTCTACTGTGATTCCGCGCCTTTGTCGGGGTGGCGGGTTTCGCCGCCGCGTCGGTAGGCAGCGGCGTGGAGGGCTTCTCGTCGGCGCCCGGAGGCGGCGGCGGCGACGAGGGTATTTCCGCGAGCAGCGACGGGGGCTTCTCCCCAGACGGAGGCGGTGCAGCGGCGTCCGCAGGAGGTGGTGGGGGTGGGGCCGGCATAACCAGGGCATCAGCGCCGGCGCCGGCGGCTGGGCTCGCGGCTAGGGCGCGTAGCGGCGGGGGAGGAGGGATGGGGGTGGCGGCCTTGCGCGGGGTCTGCAAGACGCGGCGCTTCTTCGGGGGCACCAACGCCGACGGGAGCGGAAGCCATGGAGACGGCGCAGCCGGGAGCGGCGAGGATGCGGCGGCCGGCGGCGTGCGGCGGCGGAGCGGGCGGTCGTTTGGCTCCATCATGGCGACGCGTTTACTCGATAAGCGAGTTAAGTAGCGACTGAGCGAGCGACCAACCGACTTCAAAAGTGACAAGACCGTGGGTAGCACGAGTTTTGTTTTGGCACTGTGGAAAGCGACCCTTTCCGCTCTGGGCATGCTTCAGCGTGGAGATTTTTTTTTTAACTCTGACATTCTTAACTCTGTCTAAATGTTGTACTCTCTCGGTTTCAAAAATAAGTGTTTTTTAATTCTTAAACATTTCTTTTTAATCATTTATTTTATTAAAAAGTTGTGAAAATATATTTATTTTATTGTGAAATGATTCATAATTAGAAGTGTATTAAGACTTGTTTATTTTTGTATTTTCATAAAAATTTTAATAAGACAAATAATCAAATATCAATTTTTAAAAAGTCAAAAACATCACTTATTACGGAAAGAGTAAATCCGTAGTTTTATATATCTTTCTCTCAAAGTATTTAATTATCAAATCACCACGGTTGAAATTCTATATCATTAACTATTTCGTTTTAGTGTAGCATAATTAGGTCTCGGTTGGAGCGCATAAATTTTTTTAGTTTTCATTTTTTTTCCCTTTGAAATTGAATAGATTTAATTAAATTTCAGTGAGATTTCTCTGAAATTTCTGCATTGCAAATGGGTCATTAGATCTAAGAAATTGTAGAAAATTTCTCAAGTCCAATGCTTTATTTAAATTTAATTGACCCTTGTGAAATTTCTATGGTTTAAAGAAGGTCTAAAACTTTGCCACAATTTAATTTATAAAATATAGGTTGTATTTCATTTTTTTCTTGATTGAGTTGATGTTATGAACTATCTGAGCGAATCTCAATCGATTAAGAAAGCACATCGTAGGTCTACAAATAAATTCTAATTTGATGGTGATCAAATCTGTAATATCTATATAATCACTCCAGCTAACATTTTAATCTTTTTTCTAATAAAGTTATGTTACCATTTTGTTTGAACCATTAGATCGCTATCAACTTCAAATCAGAACCCTCCGTTCAAGCCAACGGTTCTCCTACTCCCCACGAAGTGCCGTGCATCCGGAACTCGGCCTCTTCCTGCGAATCCTGCCCCCTCACGTCACATCCCCCCACGGGATCAAGATCACCCTACCTTCACCTCCTTTGAAGTCACGGTACCGTCCATCGCATTCGTCGCCTTGTGGAGTACTGGTATTTTTCTACGGAGTACCAGTAAACGGAGGCTTCTAAATTTAACTGATAACTCTATTGACAGTGAAAGTACTAATGCGTGATTTAGATTAAAAAGATATTAACATAAGAGTTTTTTTACTGGGCTTAAAGTAAATAATTAACTATTCACTGGATTAGATCAAACAATTAAAAACAGAAAGACACCAACTGAAAGATGTTTTAAGTTGAGTCTACCGAAATAGCGGTCCAGATACTAATTTATAAATATCAATTGTTAATACTTTCTTCGATTTTAAATTATTAACACTGTTAACTTCTAACATCAATTTTGATTGTTCGTCTTATTCAAAATTTTTATTCCAACATGTAAAATTATCAGCTATGTTTTAAGTTTCACTATTGATAAAATTTGTTAGCTATGTTTTAAATATCACTATTTTATTCTGCACTTTGAAAGACATTGATTTATAAAATTAAACAATAATTTGTAATATATTTCATCGTCGAGCGACACTCGATAAGATCATTTGAGTGAGTGGATGGATCGTTCTTTCTGTGGAGCAGTTTGTCACATATTCAAAATCGACAATTCAAAACCAAAAAAAATAATTTTCATTTCAAAACCTGATTTTTCAATTTGTAGCGGTTTGTATGGGTTACCATGGATGGAACAGCTTCTGAAAACCTGACCTGCAGAGTTCAAATAGCAACGATCTTTGCAATGATCTGAAACCATTGTTTTCTCAATTTAGCGACTAATTTTCTTGGTTTTGATTTTTTTTTAATTCAATTCGTTTGACCAGTTTTCTATATGTTTCACCGATTTCTAACCATTTTTGAATTTTCTGATTTTTTTATTTTAATTTTTTAAAACTTTTAAATAAAAAACTGGTTGTTTGTTCAAATCGGACCGATCCGGTTTATAAAAAACTATCAAAGTCGGTCCGGTTGTGATGATTGATGTGAATGATTAAAAATCTGTTTTTATTTTGGTGAAACTCTATATGTTTTTATCATATTTTTAGCAATGCTAAATATTTTAGAGGTTCGTGTTAGACCGTGAAAGCGCCCGTTCGGATCCAGGTCCTGCAGCGTGTTTCAGCTGCGGCGGTAAGGTGCAGCCGTTCGATGCACTGTTTATTTGCTGTGTAACATTCTGATCACTACATATAAAAAAAAAAAACTGCACAGTTTCGTGACCGCTGTTTCCTGCTGTGGCGAGGCGCGCAAAAACGCCGCAGCCTCGGGATCCGAACGGGGCCAAAATCGGTCATGTTTCACCCAAACGCTGGGGGCGTGCGGAGGGCATCGGGGAGGAAACGCCAACGCATCTGCCACGTCACTCTCACGCTGCGACACTCGCTAAGCCCTGCCCGCCTCGCAATCTCCGCCACGGCCATCAAAATCGCGGACACACGCCACCACGCATCTCCCTACACTCCCCCTCCTCCGACGTCGTCGCCATGGCCGCCACCACCGCCGCTGCCCACTCCCTTCTCCACGCGCCTGCAACCCCCAAGTCCGTCACCCCGCCGCTCCTCCCATCCTCCACCCCGCCGGTCCTCCGCCTCCCCTACGCCCGCCCGCGCCTCCCGCTCCGCCTCCGGTCCGCCTCCGCCGCTGCGGCCGACCTCACCGCGTTCCCCAACCCAAATGGGATCCTCTCGGCCGATCCCGTCTTCGACTCGGACGCCGCGACGGAGGCCGAGCTGCGGGAGAACGGGTTCCGGAGCACGCGCCGCACCAAGCTCGTCTGCACCGTGGGGCCGGCCACCTGCGGCCCCGCCGAGCTCGAGGCGCTCGCCATCGGTGGGATGGACGTAGCGCGCGTCAACATGTGCCACGGGGACCGGGAGTGGCACCGCAAGGTCATCCGCGCCGTGCGGAGGCTCAACGAGGAGAAGGGATTCGCCGTCGCCGTCATGATGGACACCGAGGGCAGCGAGATCCACATGGGGGACCTCGGCGGAGCCTCGTCGGCCAAGGCGGAGGTGAGCTTCTCTGATTGTGTGTATGCGTAGCTGATGGCCGGGTTGAGCTTGCCGTTGCATTCTGCCTAAGTACGTAGGTAGTGGATGGCTTCACTTGAACATGACGGTTAAATGAGCATGTGCAATCTGGATAAGGGCAAGTGAGGGTCCGATAATGTCTGAGTTATGCTAGTAGTAGTTCCATCAAAGAATTGTTCCTCGAACAGAATAGCTTAGTTGATCCGGAGTTATGGATTTTGAGCTCACGTTTGAAATCATGGAAGAAGGGAAATCACTGCACATTGTTATGAAACATACCATTTCGAAAATGGCAGTGCAGTTAAGTGCCAGTTTATACTAGAGTGAAATTCTGTGAGCCTCATTGCCTCAAGTAGATGTCAAGGTATTTGGTCCAAGCCTCAAAAGGAGTTTATGATCCTTGCAAAGCATTCTAGATCTGCTGCTTGTTGCAGCTGGCACAAAACATAAGCACAATTGCCTGATCATAGGTACTTTGGTTTTATTTCACTGGTAAAATGTTTTGAGGTTGGTTGAATTTGAATTGACTTAGTGGACCATGTGCCCAAGTTATTGGTAAGAGTGTAGATGCAGTTACCAATTCATGATTTTACCGACAGAAACACATATGGATCCAGAAAGGGATCCCCTGAATTTTGGGTAGCCGTTGTTACACCAGGTTGAATACTTTATGAAATGAGTGGAGTGTGAGATTGTTTGATTTCCAATGTTTAGTTTCCTGATCCTATTGCCTCCATTGCATAATTTCTGCTATTATCTTCAGAAAACATACTTGGTAGATTTCTGCACATAAAGAATCATCATATCCACACAGAAGTTGAAACACAATTGATGGCCAAATATGAAAAATTGTCTATTTATACTTTGCATGACGCTTGAAATGAATTACTCAAAGAAACTAAACTATTGGAACATCAATAAGCAGTTACCTGAGTGTCTGGTCGCACACTAAAAAAGGATTCTTTGTCTCCTCCATTGGCTGTTCATTTTAAGTTCAAATACCATACAGTACAGACTTATACTGTGTCATTTAGTGTCACATATTTATGGAATAATTAACAAAATGAAGTCACCATCTGTTGGATTATGCAGGATGGAGAAATCTGGACATTTAGTGTCAGATCTTTTGAATTACCTCTCCCAGAACAAACTATTAGTGTTAACTATGAAGGATTTGCTGAAGGTTATATGAGCTAGCCTCTTTCTTGATTTTATTCGTAGTTACCTTTCCTTGCAGTAACGTTGCATTTGAATCCTACACAGATGTGAGAGTTGGTGATGAACTTCTTGTGGATGGTGGAATGGCTCGATTTGAGGTTATTGAGAAGTTAGGACCAGACGTTAAGTGCCGTTGCACTGATCCTGGTTTGTTGTTGCCTCGTGCCAATCTTACATTTTGGCGTGATGGCAGTATTGTTCGTGAGAAGAATGCTATGCTTCCTACGATTTCATCAAAGGTAAATTTACTAACATGTCAAATCTGTTTGTTTGAGCTTGAAAAGGCTTCGCGGCACCCGTTTGAACAACTACTACATTGGATTTACAGCTATTTTTTCTATGGATGCCAGCATCAGTTCAGATCAACATGCATTATTTACTCTGAAACCTTACATTGTGAACTGTCTTAACTCAGATTAGTTTATCAGCTATTTCTCAAAAGTATAAATAGAGTTCGACCAATTACAGTTGTCTTGCTGGAAATGGAATAGTCTAGTGGCTGATACTAATTTATAGTAATGCTTCTCATTTTCTTGTGATGACTTGTACAGGATTGGCTTGACATAGACTTTGGAATTGCTGAAGGTGTAGATTTTATTGCTGTTTCGTTTGTCAAATCTGCAGAAGTAATTAACCACTTGAAGAGTTACATAGCTGCGAGAAGTCGTGGCAGGTACTGTGTATAATTTATATTTTTGTTTATATTTTCATTAGAAGGCTATAACTGTTCAAGATACTTAGCCTCTGTTGCTCATTGGTTTCAGACAAGTTTTTGGTGATTACTCTCACTGGTAGGGTAGTTGCCTCGTAATTCATTTCAGTGAAGTGATTCCACAAAAGAACAGTTATATCGGTCATCCGTTAGTTTTCAGAAGGGAAAAGAAAAATCCTCAGCCATATGGCCATGGCACCTATAATTCTTCTGCGTCGATTATGGAAGTCCGTATTCATAAATTCCAGTTTTATTTGTGTGTGCTCCAGTAATTTTTAGTCAACCAATAACTACAATCTGAACTGTTAAAAGTTTGTCTTAGGTATATCTTGCATACACCGTTCTTCTAATCCTGCTGTCCCGGCAATATCAAACTTACTATTGAGTGGTTCTTTTAGCATCCAATCGAAAACAAAAAGTATTGCTTATGGTCTTTTTGGGAAAAAAAAGTGACCTACCACTGTGTTTCTGATATGTTCCTTTCATTGCATGGAAATTTGTTCCTAACTCTGCTTTATTGTATATGATCAGTGATATAGCAGTCCTTGCAAAAATCGAGAGCATAGATTCTTTAATGAACCTGGAGGAGATCATCCGAGCATCAGATGGTGCCATGGTGGCCAGAGGGGACATGGGAGCACAAGTTCCCTTAGAACAGGTCCCTGCGATACAGCAAAAGATAGTTAAACTGTGCAGGCAGCTCAACAAGCCAGTCATCGTTGCTTCTCAGCTCCTCGAATCGATGATAGAGTACCCTACACCGACCAGGGCTGAAGTTGCTGATGTTTCAGAAGCTGTCCGCCAGGGCGCGGATGCTCTTATGCTTTCTGGTGAGTCAGCCATGGGGAGGTATCCAGAGAAGGCTCTTAATGTCCTCAGCAGTGTTAGCCTGAGGATTGAAAAGTGGTGGAGGGAGGAGAAGCGCCATGAGGCAGTGGAGCTCCAAAATGTTTCGTCTTCCTTCTCTGACAAGATATCAGAAGAAATCTGCAATTCAGCCGCTAAAATGGGTACGTTCTGCTAACACTTTCTGAACATCTGCTACATATTACTACTGAACATTCAGCTAACGTTTCTTTTCCTCGCTGCACTTGAGCTATGTCTGATCAAGGCTAAATTGTTTCGCAGCCAACAGTTTGGGAGTAGACGCCGTCATTGTCTTCATGAAGACAGGCCACATGGCCTCCCTGCTCTCACGGTGCCGCCCCAACTGCCCCATCTTCGCGTTCACGACTTCGACATCTGTGAGGAGACGCCTGAACCTGCAGTGGGGCCTCGTCCCCTTCCGCCTTAGCTTCTCCGACGACATGGACAGCAACCTGAACCGCACCTTCTCCCTGCTCAAGACCAGGGGCATGGTCAGGTCCGGCGACCTGGTGATCGCCCTCTCGGACATGCTGCAGTCCATCCAGGTGATGAACGTGCCGTGACGGGAGACGGCCATTCGTCTCCTTGTTTAGCAGTTCAGTGAAATGGACGCACGCACGGCCTTGGTTGACATAGACATTACCTTGAGAGAACGGCTCCTCTCTGCACCCGAACTTATCCTAGGCTGTAGAGAGGACTGGATAACAGTTGCAATAATTTGCAGGTTCCTGCCTGTTGCAAAACGTGCGTGCTGTGTAGGTTTTAGTTCTAGTTCTGATGACTCGTAATCTGCATGTCTATTGTAGCATTATCTGGTAATAAAGCATGGCGTGTAGATTTTTTCCTTGAAAAATACTTTTACATTCAGGTTGCCCCTGTCCTTAATTTAGTTTTTCTTCGTGGAGATAATCTAACGTAAATTTTATGGACCTGTTCGCACCGATTGCGACCTCGCAGCCGTGATACACGCGTTGAGCTTGGACAGTCTTTCACCTCTGTGAGACGGTTAGATTTTCGGTCCAAATTAATCTTTTGCGAAAGAAATGGAAGCCATCTCTGTCTTACTACTTATTAGCCGTGTGTTTTTACATGTTCAGGCCATCTGTGAGAATAATAATCATGTTTAAACTGGTGGAAATCGATCGGTTTCATGTTTCATGATTTTGTCAAACCGGTCCAGTTCGGTTTAATTGAATAGCTGATTTTCACTCAAAATTAAACTTAAGCATTGTAGTAAAAACGGTTCACCGATCGATTTTTCACCGTTATTAAAAACTACTACAGGGCCTTTTTTTAAACCCGGCCCGTGACCATGCATGGAGGAGCTTGCCATGGATGTCATGGAGAAGCCCTTTGGATCAGAGGAAATTCATGTGTAATTGAATTGTTTTCTTTAAATTTCCTATACAAATTTCTAAGCTTCAAAGAAAGCTTATAAAGTTTTTCTTACGGAGACACATATCAAGTTCAACATATCACGGATCGGAACAATCGACCTACGACGTTCGGAGATTAATGGGACGCCTTTGGAAGCACACAGAATACTGCAGATCCCGCTAACGACGAAGCGCGCGCGCGCCTGTCAGCTGGTTTGGCACTTGGCCGCAGCCCTAAAACACAGCCACACAAAAATGCCGCAATCCAACCACAAATTACCCTAGGAAATCCAGCCGCGCCTATGATTTTGGTATTTAAACTAGTCCGAGTGCTCGAATTCAAGATTTGATAAGTGAAGAACCAACTAAACAACTCAGCTGAAATCTTGTTCACTGACATATTATTACTGGTGTTATTTTTCTCACCTATTGCGATTGTCACTTACAAAACTAGGTAGCGAGACTCCTTCAACTTTCGATATAGTTCGTTTTTGCTCCTCGACTGTTTTGAATAGCAGTTTTCAGCAATGTGCCAGTCCACGTGGCCATTTACGGTGATGTGAATAGCCGACGTGTCAGTGATTAGTTCAAACTAAAAAAATACTTAATGAGCTCCAAAAATTATAAAAATTTATAGATGTTTAAAATATTTAAAAAGAAGCAACTTTTTATTTACGTCCAATTTCAAATTAAGATCATATTTTATTTTAAAATTTTAAAAGACAAGACCTATGAAAATTTGTACATGTTTAAAATATTTAAAAAGAAATAAATTTTTATTTAGGTCCAGTTTCAAATTCAGATCATATTTTATTTTAAAATTTTAAATGACAAATAACCATTTAAAAGTAAAAAAAATATCTAAACCTTTAAACTTACGATAAAATTTCACAATTTTTCCTAAATTCATATATTTATAAGTATTTTTAAAAAGAATTATTTTACATACATTTTCTTTGGAAATTTTTAATTTTTACTTTTTGAACTTGAATTTAAATTTAAATAGTTGTTCCTTTTTAAATATCCTCTGCCAAGCTCCCCCCTCTCTCTCTCTCTCTCTCTCTCTCTCTCCGCCCGTCGCTACTGCACGATATGAACTGGACAAGAAGCCGTATCAATTTTTCTTTTCTGTGAAATTGCTGTGTCAATCATTTTTTCACACACACACACACACACACAGAGAGAGAGAGAGAGAGGGGCTGTCAACCAATTTTGAGCGCCTCTAAATCTATAGATCACAACTGGGCCGATATAACTACAGGTTTCTTTGGGCCGAAGACACTCAACCAACCACTCGCAAACTGATCCGAAGACAAAAATAGTCGCATATTATTAAGAGCCAATAACAGCAACAATTTTTGAACTTACGTGGTCCAAACTCGATGGAGCCAAAATGTGGAGTGGGGCCAGACCGGCAGAGTGAGTGAACTTATGCCAGAATGCCCAATAGAGGATTATTTTATGGCTTTTTAGAGGAAAATATAGAAGTTGAAACAAACAGAGGATTTTAAAATGCTCGCTTCTAAAATGATGAAAACCAATTTTTTTTTTCTTGAGAATTAAACTAAAAATTAAAAATCTCACCTACAGTTGCTTTTCAGGGTTTGGCTGTGCAGAGAAGATTATGCACGTAACAAACGTAGACAAAAGGTTTCCAAATTTTCTACTAGTTGGATTTAGCCAATTTTAGGAAGGAGATCTTGTGCTCGACTTCAAAATTCTTTGGCATATTTCAGTCTTCATGGAGAAACGTTCAAACTTATCTAACAAAAGAAATCTAAGATTAATGAGCTTCAAATATAGGATCACATCGAATGCATATTTATTGCTAATCACGGTCAATGTTAACAATGTCCATTATTCAGAAACAACTCTCGCAGATGCTCCCAGCATGCAGTTCCAGGGAGCGCAGACACCTCAATCTTTATCTCACACGACAAAAATCAAAGCAACGCATCGTCTCAAGTTCTTCCATTGCCGCGAAAATTTCCATGTTCCCAGGTACTAAAACCCCTCCATGTTGCCATCGGCGACCTCGTCTAGCCCCGCCGCCGGCGGCGCCGCTTCCCCGGGGGAGGAGCAGCCCAGCGTGTCACACATCACCCTCTTCTCAAGAATCTCCATGGCGCAATGCAGATCCGCCACTCGGTTCATTTGCGGCGCGCTGGAGCTGGTTCCGTTGCCAACGATGGCGCCCTCGGCTGGCAGCGGCGACGGGGCTACGGCTACCACGCTGGCCGGCATGTAGCTGCCGGTGTTGCCGACCGTGGCGACAGCAGCAGCAGCGTCCGACGCGGCGGCGTAGTAGCTGGTCTGGATGACGGGCAGTGAAGGGTCCGGAGGGGCGGCGTGAGACGGGGCGCCGACGAAGGGCACGCTGTTGAAGGATGGCGGCGTGTTGGTGTTGATGACGACGTCGGAAGGCAGGGGCGGGCTTGCGCCGATGAGCCGGCTCACGGTTTCCTCCGCCATCTTCACCTGCACCTAGAGAAGCGCAAACAGTGTAATTGTCAGTTTCACATGCAAGTGAACCTTCATCTTAGCAGGTGAAATGCTCTGCTCAACGCAGTCTCACATGCAAGTATTTGAAACTTTTGAAAGGTAAGCCACAGTTATCAGTAGTGTTATACCTTTGTTCTTAGGGTCTCCATCTCTGCTCTCAGCACCCTGTTGTCAATGGCGGCGGCGCTGTACAGCTGATTTATCTCACCAATACGTCTCAGCAACAAAGTGTTTTCCACTCTCAAAAGGGTTACCTGATACGATTTAGCAGAATTCATACTCATCGCTCACTGATCTACTCCTAGCAAGCAAGTGAAGTGATTGGTTTGGATGCCTGACCTGTTCCTCAATCTCCTTCAGGTGAGCTGCCTTTCTGGTCCTAGAGCGCCTGGCTGACTCCCGGTTGGACTGCTTCCTGAAATAAGTTAAAGGAAAAAAGGATTATATAAATGCCAGTGTAATATGTTTCTGCAGAGCTATATATTTGCAAATGGCAATCATGTAAGCAAATTTCATTTGAATTTGAGCTTGCTCTCGTACTGATTTCCTTCACCTTACGTGATCTGTACTTGCCCTAATTGCCTTCTATTCTTTCCTGATCTCAAATGTTGGCATGAAAAGAGGCAAGTGAAGTGAAACTACACCAAACATTACTACCTTCTCTTCACCCTTTCTGGATCAGGCCTCCTAATTCCCAGGATCTCCACTTCTCCGTCCACATCGTCGTCCTCTGACAGCGATGGCTCCATTGAGGAAGAGCTAGCAGGTAGCTTTGTGCAGACATATGCCTTTTGAACAGGACGTCCTCTGCCATTGGTGGACTTGTTCTGCTCTAGATTCTTGCTTTCTAAAGATGAAACAACAGCTAGATTTATGTCATATTAAAATCAAATCTTGTGCGTAATCATGTTTACTTTTAATATTATCGCAAAAAAAATGTTTACTTTTAATATAGTGTCACATTGTCGCCAAAGTTCTTTTAATATTATCACAAAAAAATGTTTACTTTTAATATAGTGTCACATTGTCGCCAAAGTAATTAAGTTGTGAGAAGGTGTAACAAAGAAAAATATAATACCTCCATTGTTAGCACACAAGCCTTGGAACATTTCTGGATGCGGAGTACCAGATGCCTGGGGATAATAATAATGCCAACATTTGGAGTTAAAACTGACAAAAAGCTTAGAAAGAACATCGAACGGAATCGTTTAAAAAATAATAGAGAAGGGTAAAAAAAACATGGACTATCTTAGGGACTGTTTGTTTGAGTTTTTGCTTTTAGAAAAGCTAGCTGATGGTTAGTTAAAGAAGCTGGCTGATAAAATTTGTATGTTAACTTTTGTAATATATTTTTTAGCTTCTCAGCACGTTAAAAGCCAGAAAAGCATTTCAAAATGTGATTTTCAGCTTTTAATTCATTTCATCAGAAACTTTGCTTTTCAACACCTCGTTTATTTCAGCTTCTGCCTTCTCAGCTTTTTCTTCTAAAAAAGCCAGCTAAGAAGCTGAAACAAACAGAAACTAAGTGTTTCTACTATGTTATTCATAGAAATGTTTTACATGCTGCACTAACTTTCTAACACCTAACCTGAAATATAAAATTCACTTTTACCACATCCTAGTTTTACCACTACCTTTATTTCCATCGTTGTCTTATTTTAACCAACACTCATAGGTTAGAAAACAAAGATAGAATCCAGCTACCCTTTAAAGTTCACCATAATACAAGACAATATAGAAATCAATATCTCAAATCATGATATTTTAGCAAAAAAAAAATATTGGTTGATAAACGAAGACCAGTATTTGTTTACTTAGCCCTCCCCCCACATGGTGATTAGAGAAAGCAGTAACTAAAAAAAATACAATAGGCCAGGACACATACCCTCCACATAGCTATGGCGGAGAGGTCCTCTTCCAGCTTCCGCTTCAGCATGGCGTTGTACTCCACAGGATCGGCCGTCACGGGTGCCGTCTCAACCGCCACCGCGTCCGGCACCGGCTCAGTGCGAGTCCCCAAAACACCGGCTTCGACGTCCACAGGGGTCGTGATCTCCATCAGCTGCTCCTCCAAAAACTCCTCAAAGCTCCACTCCGAGGGGCTCTGGTCTGTCACTGCCGCGCCGCCACCTACGGTGGCTGCGACTTCACAAGCAGCAGCAGCGCCGCCGCAGTCACCATCAACCGGAGGCTGCGGCGTTGGTGACTGCAGGCTCCACAGGGAGCCGGTCAGGAGCTCATCAACAGTGAAGGGCTGCTCCATTGCACTTGCCGGCATCAATACAGCCCTTTAATCCTAGGAAGAAATCAGGAGATGATGTTCAGCTGGCTAACTATGGACGATGAGTCAACTAGCTAGTCAGGACGCATGGAGAAGATGTCGAAGATTTGGCTACGCCTAGAGCTCTACCTCTACACCCATGTCTAGCCACGAGTTAGCACGTCTAAACGAGCTGGTTCCAATGGCGTTCTTCCCCACCCGTATTTATCCAGTCTCTGGTCCCTGCCCATGGAAATTTCCAGACAGGGTTAAAGTGCAGAGCCCCCTCACGCTCGGTGTGACCATGGCCAAGCAGACAAGCAATGCTGTTCGAGAAGGCAAGAAAGCCAAGTTTGGTGAGGCCAAGACATGGATGGGGGGTTTTGTTCTCATCGTGACGCCATGGGTAACTCTTGTTCGATCAGTTCCCTCTCGTGTGCGGCTTAACACGTGGTCGTGACAAGCCAAGCTGGTTTTGAACCGAACTGACCTCATCGACCCGTGCATTCCTCGGTCAAACTGAAACTTTATATATGCTGGATATATATAGATGCCAAAGCTGCTTACCAGCACGTCCCGACACTTTCTGATGAACTTTGTGGTATATAGGGTGGTACAGCATGATGTTCTTGTGGTTTTGGGTCACCTCAGTGCTTTGGTAGAGTTTTATACCATGGTATAAAGGAATAAACCCATTAGCTAGGCTACAAACTATGCTTGTCCGTTTATTAACTTTGTGTTCACCAGGTGGTAGATAACAAGCTGCATTAGTCCAGTAGTCCACGGGAAAACATGAACTTGGACACTTTAGCACAACTCTTTGTAGCTTGTTACCCAAAAGTATAAATGTCAGTATACGTGTTGGCATCCTTCTTTATGTGCTAATCTATGTTTTCAGTAGACTTGATTTCTTCCTCTACTATGTGTTTATCTTCAATCATTTATAGAAATCTACAAGAAACACAAAACGTATACGAACACGAGTGTTCGAGCAATATGATTATCCGATAAGTTTTCAGAAAGATGAGGTTTGCAAGATTTGCATTTACATGCTGCTATGAACCAGGTAGAAATATTTGCTGGTTTCTCTGCTTCAGACTCTAGCCAGAACTTTACCTCTATCATGCCGGCTCAAGTTGAGAAGTCACATGGACATGATAATAAATAAAAATTTCAACGTCAATGACAGACACAGAAATCCCAGCACATTAGGAACAAAAAAATGGACAGAAGCCAGCGGTGTGCATCATCAGCAGACACGATGGGACCGACCTTTCATATGCCAGTTGCAAAGAGAAATTCAGTCACATACTGGTGCCCCTGTGACATTCTCTGTGAACTTACCTATGTAACCTTAACTTATTTATTCGTTCGAGAATTCAATACAAGGCATAATTATTTTCATCACACAACAGCAAATCCCAATACCTATATTGGTAAAGGTCAAGCTTCCAGTACTACCATTCAAAGTACTACAAAAGGAGAAAAAAAATGAATCTTTCTTTGCTTTCCTCATGAAAATGCTCCTTTCATGGCAATGCGGACTTCAGATTCTTGGCTAACTCTTCTAGCTTCTTCAATCCTTCTTCCGGAGAGGCAGCTTCCCCAAGTAGCCTCACCATTGCGCTGCCGACGATCACACCATCCGCTCCCCATCCTGCAATCTGAATTATAGACAATGGAGAATACAAGCCGTTAAAATGACAAGCAAAGAGTAGGGAACAAACCCAAGTTCTGTACTTAGCAGGAAGGATGGCAATTACGATGTACCTGCTTCACGTGCTCTGGAGTTGACACACCAAAACCAACAGCCACAGGTTTTTCTGTGACCTATAATAATAAAAGGTAATATATTTCATTAGCATTCTTGAATTTTGCGCCCTTTGTACAATATTTAGGCAAGAACACTACTTCACTATGTAACAGATAGAGCAACAAATAGAGCAGGAACATATATTTTCTTACCTTCTTGATATCCTGAAGAAGAGATTGCACTTTGGTGCTTACATTTGTCCGCGTACCCGTAACACCAACAGTGCTCACCTGAAAAGTAAATAAGCTCGCAATTAACCCCATGCATCTACTTTGTAATGTATCCAATGGGACTCAATCTTGGAAATTCCAGAAGTATAATGTTAATCATGATTAGCTAACAAAGTTTTAACTCAACAAAGTTCAGATGTCAGTCTTTTCAAACTATTGTTTGATTTCCATATTGCTTCCAGTCAGTCCTAGAATGACAAGACAGACGCCATCAGAAAAAGTTACTGGTTGCAGAGAGTAAACATTTCCATGCTCCACATCACTCAGCAAGGGCTCAGGGGGAAAAAAAAGGAAAATAACTCTTTTGAGAAAAACATCTGTCAGAACAGCTGCATACTTTTTTCTAAGTTAATGCTTTCAATTTCACAAAGAATAGGTTGCATACAATAGGTCTATTATACTCTGCATTTCTTCTACTAAGTGCAAACATACCGATGAGGGATCAGAGAAGGCCATATCAGAGAGTATTTTCGGAATTAGCAAAGAAATTCTAGAATATAGACACTTACAAGATAAATAAATCCTTCTGAAGCCTTTGCAATTTTCTCCATTCTTTCTTTAGGTGTGGTCGGTGTTGTTAGTAGCACCTGGCATAATGGGAACAGAAAAACACATCAAACTATGTAGACAGTGGTTGCAAAAACATATAGACAGAATATAAACATTATTTATTCCTCTGATAACTGAATTATAAATGATATGGCAATATGCCTGCTATTATGGATTCATGACTTGGGAGCTCAGCACAGAAGTCGCAACCTTTTGGTACATGAAGTTTGTCATATAAACTTATATATTCAGAAGTATCATCCCCTAATATTCCTTAAAAAAATAAAATATGGCTGCCATCAAGTAAGTCAGTGTACCTTCAAGTCTTCAACAAAAAAGAGAGAGAAAAAGGAAACCTACAACTCAGAATTTTGGAACCATGCATGCTATCTCCAAGTAGCTTCCCATTTATTTGAGATGTAGCAAAGCAATGATTACAAAAAAGAATATTTAAATAGAGTCAAATCGAGCCTAATGTAGAGTTCACTGGGAATATTTGATTTATTTGAGCAAAAAGTTACAAGGGTACAAGATATACATCAAAGATGTCTAAAAAAAGAAACACATCAAAGTATTAGAGAGAGCTTTACCAGCTCCAGGTTGTTCTTGGAGGCTTCACTCCTCAGAATATTGGTCTCTTCCAAAGGAACATCAGGTACAACAAGACCTACAATACAGTAGCATATAAGTATCTTGATGTCACAATGAAAAGGAAATTTTAGCAGTAACCAACTTATGTGAGGATCAGTATTATTTTTATTGTTATTTCAGCAGAATTCTGCATTTGACTAATGAAGAATAATAGAAGAAATATAACACTTCTGTCGATTAATGATTTATATGTCTGAGCTGAATAGCATTTTAGAGTATATGGTTAGATATAAAGATATATTACCTTGTACACCAGCTTCTTTTACAATACTCATGAAATTTGGGATACCACGCTTCAGAATCGGATTATAATATGTGAAAAGCGCTACAGGGCAGGACAGCTCAGGTATCACCTCCTTTACCATGGAGATAACATCCTCAAATGTAGTGCCTTTGGCTAACGCACGTGTAGCAGAGGCCTAAACCGATGCAATCAAAAAGGAAAAAAAATATCATGAGCAGAAGCACACAAGTGCAAGAGAACGTAACAGCAACTGTAGCTAGTGTTATGTGACTCGCCTGAATGACAGGGCCATCAGCGAGTGGATCAGAGTAAGGCACACCCAATTCAATAACGTCTGAACCACAGGCATCAAGAATCTTCAGTGCTGCTGCTGTGGTGGCCAAGTCGGGGTCACCAGCAGTAATGAATGGGACAAGCGCCACCTGGCATTTATGAAATATTAGAAAAATAATGAGGCATACTACAGGTCAATATCGCTGATTTAGGAACTATTTGGATATCACATCGCACATCTCAGCAATAGTAGCATCCTCCCTCTGTTCTGATTTTGTTGATGTCAAAATCAGAACTGAGGGAAAATCTATTAAGGCACAAAAATATACTCCTAGATTGAGTTTGGCTCTAGGAACGCAGGGAAACGAGACAAAACAAAATGGAGAAATACGTTAGCAGTCACTTGCAAAAACAGAATTTTATAGACTAACCTATGTACTCGAGCACTAAAAATTTAGTGTCTTCAGGCTTCGCATTATTAGAACACTAGTTGATTATTTTGATCATGACATAGATGAAAGAAATAAAATCCTGCCTCTTTCACAACTTATATCAAACCGTACCATGGCCATCTGAAACGAATGGAACAGGAAATCCACCCCTATAATAAAGGAAATCAAGGGGAAAACACCACAAATCACAATCAAGTAACACAATCTGCCAGCCGATATCATGCCATGCATCCCGAATCCCTTCTCCGAAAATGATCAGGCAGCGCCCATCGGCCCTATCCCCTACGCATGGAGTAGTAACTAACAAATCGCGCGCATCGGGCAGAGAATTGATGCGCCGAAGGAGGAGAAGCGGGTTCAAGGGCGGGCGCACCTTTCCCTGCTCCCTGAGCCCGGTGAAGGTGCCCGAGATGCTGCGCTTGTCCTCAGCCACAGCCGAGGACGCCATGGTCGCCGCCGCCCTGACGGCGACCACGGGCGCCGCCGCGCC